>VXAX01003556.1:6203081-6302691 GCA_013399835.1 Leptocoma aspasia
ACCCCGGCCTTTAGCGACCCCCACCCACCCGGCCCGGCCCCGCTCGGGCTCCGAGGGTGACTCAGAGCCGTCTCCCACACCTCCATTGTCATCCCATCACCAAAATACACATAATGAGGGCTCGCCCCATCCAAGGAGCCAAAGTGTCTCCCAGCGAAGTCCCCGCTGCTGCCACCAACCCATCCACCTTTCTTTAATTCAAATGGAGAAGAAATAATTTAATGAAGAAATCTTCCACCTTTGGTTCAGCCCTCTGAGGGAGCTCCCCTCCTCTCTGCACTGCAGGACTGGAGCTCTGCTGGAAACCCGCTGCTCCATCAATGCAAGGAGGCCTCCATACCACCCTTCTCCTAAAGACAAACCATCCCAGCTCTTACTGAACCCAGGTGACAAGTCCTTGTCTTCCCCATTTGGTTGCCCTGCTCCTATTCCCATCCGTGGGACATTTCTCATCAGCTTTACTGCAGGAAATAAAATGCTGGTGGCTTTGCTAGATATTGCATCAGCACCCAATGTTCACAGCAAAGGACAAAGCCTCCCCCAGCACACTCTGAGGTCACCCAGGTCAGACGGAGCAGTCTCTCTCCAGAGTGCATGTTGAAGAGCTCAGGAAAGGTTTTCCTTTTTCGGGGCAGCCTTTTTTTTTCTCCTCCAGACAGCTCTGCTCATCCAAGTCAGGTACAGAACAAGCAAGGTCTGTGCTATCAGCCCAAGGTGAAATCATGAACAACATTAATTCAAAAGAGTGGCCAGAAATATCATTTAAGAGAGCCAAGAGTGACATAAGGGACTTACAGGGAGCAACAGTTGCAACACTGAAAAGGATTAGATGTTAGAACAGAAGCAAACGTCAATGTAATAATTTATCAAATGAGGCCACTAATGGCTATCACTGAAGGTGTTCAAGAACAGCAGCATCATTACATCATGTGTTTTTCATCTCAACACGTCCCCATTCATTTTTCAAATTTGGGACCTATTCCAGCTTGCTGTGAAGCTGAAGGATACAGGGACAAAGTGTGTGTGAGCTGGTACACACTGTTTGCATTCTGTAGGGACCAGTGCTGCCATCATCCATGCTGCTACTTCTGGGTTGAGCTGCACAAGGGTTTTAACATTACACACACCATCACAGTGCTTCACAACAAAAAATTATTGTCCTTCACACAGGGATGACAGTCAGGTCCTGTGAGTCCAATACTTCAGAGACTGGATTCCTTTAGCAGCTCGGTCCAAAAGGCAAGGTAAATGACCTCAGAAACCACTACACCTAAATAATATTTTCAAGCAGTGAAAGTGAATATTTTCAAGCAGTGAAGTGCGTATGAAGACATTGAGAATTTCAGAGGGATGACAGCAACAAGTAGTTAAAAACATCTAGAAACAACAGCTTGAAGCAATTTCTCAGTACTCCCCTTTCTTCTACCTTAGCATCCCCATAAGCCTGAACTGCCACAGTGTAAAACCATCCCACACAATTTCTTTTCTCCTCTTCAGCTCCAAGATAGTTTGGAGTTTTTCCTGTCCAAGGAAACAGTAAAATTTGTATTTAAGTAAGAATTGTCATATGGGAGAAAGGAAAAAAATGTCAGGTGGAAAATGGCTCAGCAGTTCTAGGCAGAATCAAGGGATGTTTCTAATTCTTCAGGTTTATTTAACTTCTGTTATTCAGATGCATATGAAGGTAGGGGTGGATGAAGGCTCAGATACAATAAGCAGACTAATAAAACTTGGGAGCATAGTTTATTGACAGTGTTTACTACAGCAAATTCAGCTTCAGTTATTTATTCTTGTTCTAAGCACGCAGGATTCACCTCTAGCTGCCTTGAAGTCCCCACAGGGCTTTGAACACAGTTGTGCACAAGCCCTCTCCAGTGCACTCTTGGCTAGCAAAGCTCATGCAACTGCTCCTTCAAAAAAAGCTGATCACTTTTTTTTTTTTTTTTGGCCAGTTTAGTTTTTGGGGAGCTTAATAGAAGCATCAGCATGGGATAGGGATGCACAGGGGCGACGGGTAAGAGAGAATCGGGGAGCCTCAATTTGAACTTGCACAATAAGGTATGGAATTGCAGATGACCTTTCTATCTCTCTGCAATTCCAATACAACTGTCCATGGGGTACATGCTACACTGGATCAAGGATACCAAGGATGTTTGCAGGGTACAAAGAGAGATTACTCATTCACTCTGGACAGAGGGAATGCTAGAACAAATGCTTAAATTTTTCTTTCTGGATTTCCAGTTTTCATGGCAGGAAATATCATCTCATAGGACTAACTACAACACAAAGCTGCCCCTGTAGGCAGCCTGCAATACTGAGCTCAAAAGAACAGGGAAACCTCCTCCTCCAACACACACATACACACCTTATAGACACAGCCAGTGCAGAAGAGATAAGAAGGAGCCAGCAGAGGCTTGCAGAGGCTTGCAGAGACTTGCACTGCTCGCTAACAGTGGCTGTCCATCACTACTAGCTCGGCTCAAATAGAACACGCTTTTGTTAACGTCCCCGAGCATAGAGAGAGCAGTTCACACTTCCCGGAGTTATTGTTTGAGGCACTCTGCCGGGCAGCCTCTTTACACCCTTCATTTTCAGAGATTTTCTTTGCAATGCTAATTGATAGAGATTGCGAGTTTTGTTTTTAAGTCAGATTCCAGGAAAGAAGATGACAATCGTTGCCTCCCCCTCCTTTTCCTCCTTTTCTGCTGAGGCATATGGACTTGGCCTAACATAAGAGTTAATTTCTGCCACAGCTGCAGTTTGACCATACACTAATCCACCAAGAACACTGACCAGCCCTTGCTGCCCATGTTCCCTTGGCATCCTCATGCTGTTGTATGTCAGTAAGAATCAAAACAACTGTTTGTGAGCTCCTGCATCTCCTCTCTGAATTCTATCAGGAAAATAGTATTCTGACCCCTACTTTTGATTCATTTCACAAATAGAGAAAAGGGAAGAGTGTGGGAAAAGAAGCAGGAATACCCAAAGCAGCATGCTTAACAAAACTGGCATCTCTTTGGTTCATAGATCGTCTTCAGACTTCCACAAAAATCCACGGAATTTTGCTATAGATTGAAGTAGAGTCCAAATGTGGAAAACCACTCTGCCAAGGTTCCTTTATGCCAGTTGTGATACAAGTGTATCTACAGAGGAATCCAAATCACAGGTGGGATATGCTGAGAATAGAACAGAAATTAAGGATATGCTAAGTAAAGTGCATTTAGGAGCAGCAACACAATAATTAGACAAGGACTAGCCTCAGTGCTCTTTAAAATGGCTCTCGAAAAAAGGTTTGCATCTCTCCTATGCCGGGCACTGGAAGCAGCTCTGGTCTCTCCCTCCAGAGCAGCCCTCATGTCAGGAGCTGCTAAGGTGGCCCCAAAGTCATGCTAGCATGAATGGTATGATGAATCACCCAGTGCAGCAGAGTTCTGTCACCAGGCGCCTGCCCGGGGAGTCTGAGGACAAACACTCTTCAGAAATCCCTACATCAAACATTTTCTAGGGCAATACTATTGATGTTTGAGCAGAACTTTCATCCTGAAGGAGGCAAGATCAATTTCACTAGTTGGTCTTCAGACATTAACACCTCATAAAAAGGGTGCTCATGCCCTGCTTATCTGGAATGTATCTTTAATTATCTTTTGGTACACCTTTTGCAGCCCATTACTTATCAGTCAACACTGCTTTAATTATGGGCTTGGCAGTAACAGGCAGCTCTTACATCATTGAAATAAAAATGCCAGAAAGTAACCCTGGAGAATTGCAAAGAGATTTCATGTTCAAATGGAAAACGGTGGAATTCAGCAAAGAGACGTGGATTCTCATTCGCAAAGATTTCATACCATGAGCAGTACTCTCGTGGCCAGGGGCACCCAGGAACCTTCCAGAGAACATGAGCAGACAAGTGATGGTTGTGCTGTCACCTGTTCCTCAGGGAAAGGAGCACTTCCAGCAGCCCCACTTGCTTTGAAAAGTAGTTCAGTGTTCAGACATGTCCAATTCCATGGTGTGTCAGCAGGATAAGCAGGATGGAGGCACATTTTGCACCTTGAGCAAAAAGAAGCACCATTTATCACAATCTTTGCTTTTCAAGAGTATTCATTCCTCAGTCCAGAACCGGCTCTTGAGACAACTGTAACCTACACTGAGCTTTCCCTTACAGTAAACACCTTTGTTATGCCAAAGCATTGCTCTAGCCTTTTCTCCTACCAGAAATTAATGTTGCTTCTAATGCTTGAAGGTGGAGGAAAAAACATTGCTGAAAACACCATGCACTTTTGGGACATAGCGGTCTTGCTCTAGTTCACACTAAAATCTATAGATTTCAAGGTGAAAAAGGCATTAGGCCAGTTTCAGATAACTCAGCATAATATTACACTTCAGTATTTCTTATATTTAAATAAATATAAGAAAAAATTTAAATAGTTTATGTGACTGATTGTAATGGTCTGAAATCCAGGGTAATAATAAAAAAAGGTCCCTCCTAGAAGAATGAATGTCTGTCTCACCTGATATTTAACTCTTCACCAATGATGAAAACTGGATACCTGCCATGAGAAGGTAGGAATTTATAACCAGCTCAGTAAATGACATACTGGTACTTTTACTTGGAAATTATGATGAAGGCCTCTGTCATTTTCAGCCCAGAGTTTCTATTTAGTGAATTTATTCAGTCTTTCTCTGAATGTATGTAAAATTTTAGCTTCCAGATCATCCTCTCACTAGGACGTGTTATGTGAAACAACACTTAGTTTTCTATGTTCTGAACATGTAACCTGCTAAAGTCGTTTGGTGCTTGCTGCCGCCCACCCAAGAATGTGGAGTGACCTTCACTGACTCCAGCAGTTCACACTGACTATTTTTTCATAAAACCCTTTCTGTCTCTACCTTCAGCCACCTCATTTCCAGACTGAAGAATCCCATCTTATTCATGCTAGCTGGTCCATGGTGTAACAGGGGTTACATCCCCTGTGGTAACTGCTCCATGCCTTCATCATTCACATTGTCTTTTCCAGGGTTTTTCTGCTTATGCTGTACCCTTCGTGAAAAAAGAAGATAGAGTGACTCTCAGAATTTAAGATGTAGAGGAATAATGGTGTTTTAACTATTATGAAGGTAATGTGCAGGTTTTTTTCCAGCGCTTTCCTAACAGCTAACATTTGCTTTGTCTTTTTGACCCTCACTGAGCTTGCATTCTATGCAGCTAATTCTATGAGAATTATCTATCAAACTCCAAGATCTCATTTCTGCATTGTAATGGTAACCTGCTGTGAAACCTGAAAACAGTTCCTTACTTGTACTGTCACTATGCTGCCCACTGCTGAGTTTTTAAGTCCTGTGGCAATCTTGAAAGAAATTATCATCCCTGTCAAAGAGAAGGCTGCCTTCAATTTTAAAGGAAGGAAGACCCCAGATAAAACTGAAGTCAAAGTATTTGTAAAAGTCATGTCTCTTATGAAGTAGTAGCCCAGCAGTACCCAGCACTGTTCATTTTTTTCTGGGCAGTAGAAAAAAAGTCTCAGAAGATGGATGTAGGATAGCTGGGAACGTGGTGATCACTGCCCCCAGTCTCATGCAATACAATGTCTCCTGCTCTGGTGGAGGAAAAATCTGGTTTTGTGGGACAGACCTGCCTCCCACAGCCACACAGAGCACTGATCTGCAGTTTGGACAGGCTGAGCCCGAGTCTGCAAAGGGTTAGGATGACCAAAGGGAAGGACAAATCAGCAGAGCATAGCCTGCACCAGTGCAGGAATGGGCTGGAGTAGGATTTCCCTGTTCAATAAGCTTAATGAATAGATTGTCAGTATTCTTTACCCCTTTGAACACACAGTAGAAAAGCCACAAAGCCATGAAGTAGCAAACCTGTGGTCATTAAAACCCTGCCTCAGGAAACATTAAAAAATTGTACTTAAAATATCCTCTAGAAATGCAACCTGAGCATCCAGAGGGTTACTGAGCACAATTCAGTCTGGCGAGCCCTCGCTTGCTGCAGCACTGAGATAAATATGATTTCCTTTAAATGTAGTGGTATTTCATGCCCAGTACAATCAGGCTCACAGGCTACATTACTTTATGGCAATCCTTTTCCCTGTACTCTGTGCCGTCTCCTTCCCTGTCTCCTTTTGTGAGAAAGCATACATAAACCCGTGCTGTTTATGTAACTGCAGACTGTATATCCTGTGACTGATCAGCTCCAGAAGCACTACTGGACTCTTAGATCTGAGAGGATCAGAACTCTGAACTGCATATGTTTTAGGAAAAGGACTACCTTCTTCTTGTGCTGGCAGAATACAAGCACACTCACATGATACAACAGAAATACAACATATCTCAACATCACAGTCTGCTGAACTTGATTATGATAACTAGTCACCTAAAGACCAGTGAATTTGGCCTTAAGGCTAGTCTGCTGGGACTGGAGACAAGTTGTCTGGAGTCTTCTCCTCCCTGTTTAAAGAACTATTGCTCTACACTCCCTTGTCAGTCCTATTCCTCCTCATCTCCCAAATAACATCCCCACCCATGTGGCTGTAGTGAAACATGCTTCCCACCTATCTCACCCATCTGCTAGTGAGTGACCCCATTTCTTTGCTAGATCTATGCTGGCTTTTTTCTACTGCATTTAGTTTTTCCATCACAATATTCCTATTCGAGACACATAGGAAAAAATACTCAGGACTAGAAAACTGTGTAAATTACCATGACTCGTTCACTAACTGAGAAGCACAAAATAGATCCACTACTTGGTCCCAATGGACCCTCAAGAACAGTAAACTAAATGGAAGCCTTTCCTTTTTCTCAACACTGTACTCTGTGTTTACTGCCATACCACTTGGCAACATAAGGCAGTGTCTTTCCAAATAGGAAGCAGTAATAAAGAGTTAGGAATTCCTTCAGAGAGAAAGAGAAAATCATGTCAGATACCAAACACTATGTATTAAAATACACATGCACTGTCATGAAGTGATTAAAGGCCAGAGCAAGGCATCCAAATGCTGAGGGTTTGCTGGAGATTTACTCCTTCATTCTGTTATAACCAGTGTATGTGCTGTAGTATGCTGGTGTGCAGAATCACAGCCCTGGATCTGTATGAAATATGCTTTTGAATAGTCTAAGCTACTCAGGTTTTTCCAACATGACCAGTATGAATAAGGCTGTCTGTTACAATTAATCCTTGCAAAGTACATTCAGTTTTATTAAATACCCTCCCCAAATGACATAAAATCTTTTTTTGCTTCCATACCTTCAAAAAAATCTTGTCAAATACTTGTAGTTAATATCCAATTTTAAAAATTCCACCAAATCCATGTGGCATAAATCCAACGCTTATAAAATGAGATTTCAAATGGAGGTTACTTGCTGATATTTAATTTTTTAAAGCTACCTCACATAATAAAAAAATACCTCAGAGATGTCCACAAAATATTTTTAGTAGTACTCAAGTTACTAATGTCCAGCAGATATGGATAAAAACAAGTAGAGAATTGTAAACTGCATAACTGTGGTCAAAACTGAAGCTCTTTGTGTAACATGGACCTCAAACTGCTGAGCCTTGGCTATCTCTTTACAAAGGCTTATTAAGGCAATATTGTTGAATTACATGGTTCATGTAATTCATGGTTGAAGTACATCATGATAAAGGTGGCTGTTTCACCTTCCTTTTCCTTTTTAATAAGAGGAAAAAACCCACAGTGATATTGTTAGGATGAGCATATGGAACTCTGACATAAATTCACCTCTAAAATGCACAAACTGAATTTGTAGTGAAATCAATGAGAATTTCATATGTTTATAACTTAATCAATGAGAACTTCATATGTTAATAATGTTTATAGGTGTTACCTAGTTCTTAATCTTATAAAGAATAAAGTATTTGAGTGGGACCGTTATAGTTGACAATCTCCAAGACTTGAATTATGCTCATAACTGTGTTTAAAATGTGATAGAAGTAGTTTTATCAAATGTCCAAGGAATCCAATGACAAATGAGAAGGATACAGCAGACATCCAAAGGTTAACTCACCCCAAGTTGCAAAGGCTATTCACCACAGCAACAAAGAGAATTGTTTTAGAAGAGAATTAATGAAGAGAATTACTACAGCACATTGTTTCTTCTTATGCACTCTCATTACACTCAACGTTTCCTGTAAGTATGGGAATCTGCTGAAAATCTTGCCCATTAACCTCAAAAATTCAATGCTTGTCAAATTGCAACACGAAGCATTTTAAAAAACCGTACTTTTCCTTAGCTTCTCTAGTTTTAGAACTAAAAGATTGGGATGATACAATTCTAAGTCCCCATTATGACAGGTTAACTAGCTACATTAGGAATCAGACATTGTTTGCAGTGGTTTCATTATAGCACTGTGCCATTTAGCTCTGATTTAAAAAAAAAAGTCCTGTTGATAATTCTATTTCCCTAGGTAACTTTCCCTGAACACATCCCATCTCTTCTATACCAGCTTCAAATCCAGTTTAAAATTGGCTCCAGTTTATTTCCAAGTAACTTCCTAAGAAAAGCCTAATCCCTAAATCCTTACTTACACGGAAAGTTGCTGTTTAAACAAGTCACATCACTGACTCTAGCATGATGACTCAGGCCATAAAATTTGTTCTGAATTTGACTAATCCTCCCTCCCCCTCCTCCTTTTTTTTAAGGAATTTTAAAAGACAGAGAAGAGCTAACGTGTCTCTATCTATTCTCTGGCATCCACCGGGAACACCAAACAAAAGAGGCCGACTACCTGGCAAATACCCTTTGTACTTCCCGATGGAAGTGAGATAGCCAATATCTCTAAGTTAGAGATAGCAAATGTTTCTAAACTGAAGAGGCAACAATTTTCTCCACTAGTAGGTACAACAGGAACTTTAGTATTAGAAAATTGAAGAGAGTGGTCTATTGATGCAAACAGCATGTGAAATGAGCCAGCTCTGTCTCAGGGATTAAGCAGAAAGAATGCACAGGTCCATCTGGTTGTTTCAGTAGAATGAATCCATTTCAGTGTACACACCCACTCACTGTGGAGACTTTGGGACCCCCTGGACACAGCTTCAGTGCAAAAAAAATTTAAATTAATGTGGCTGTCTTTGAAACCTCAAAGAGGATCTTATGTCCCATCCTCATGGCAGCACGTGGTTACTTTATCTGTGGATTTCATAAAGAACATATCTTTCAGTTTTAGATTCTTAATAAATACTTGAGTGTTTAATACCAACCTAATTTGAAATGTAAACCAAGTAATGCAAATGCAAGGAAAAAAAATAGTGTGAAATTACAAGGGAATAGGCTTTTTTAATGCTTTTTTTCCTTTTCAACTTTTTTTTTTTTTAAGATTATGCTTTCTCTCTTTTCTATGGCCTTTACTACTATCAAAACAGACCCAGTTTAGCAATCTGTGCAGCCTGCAGCAGGGTGAAGCTGGGTTAGCTCATCTTCTCCAGGGCTTACAGAACCCTGTCGTGGGGCTGGCAGTTGTGTTGATTGCTCCCTACCCATATCTGCATGTTCTCCAGCACAGGAAAGGCCTGAGAGAGGATGGGGAGCTGTGGCAATCATGTCACAACTGACATGTGTGTTCCAAACTACAACTCTAAATCTGGCTTTGGTAAGCACAGCCAGAGCTGCCTGCTGTCTGCACTCAGCCTTGGTGGTGTTCTGGGTGTGGCATACTGCTGAGAGCTGCCAATTCATAACAGCAGGCCATTCACTCACTTTTTGGCACTGATTAGAATAAAAGGAAAGGAAACTAAAGTAGAAATCTCAGAAGTTATGGTGAAATTGTTTTATTTCCTGTAAACTAGGCAAAGTGAATTTGTTCTGCATTTTTTCAATAATTCACGTAACAGTGTTTGGGATTTGTTGTTTCCAGTTTAGATTATATTTGTCAATAAATGCAATTCTGACAAATAACATTTACAATGCTGAAGCCACAAAGATAACTCATCTGTCAAAAATATGAAGGCAGAATTGCAAATTTTTGCAAAATACGATAGAGCAAGCTTTTTAGCTACTCTGGGAAATGACTCCCTCAAAGTTAGTCATCAGGTGTATCTAACAACACCTAAGAAACACAAGAACGATTAATCACTGAAAGCTGTGAACTTTCAAAGTAAGGTAAAATGCCCCTTGAAACGTACCCTGTAAGTGCAAATCACTATCACTGACCTCTATTCATAGAAAAAAAGGTAATATTTAATGGCATGTGCTGGCCAGACTGGATGATGCTACAGGTCTTCTGTCTTTACATTATTAAAACTGGAACTATATTCAGCTTCTTAAATACTCTAAAGACTCCTCTCTTTGTCAAGAAAAATAGCCTGTTTTAAAAAGTCTGGTCAAAGACACTGTCCTGGATTATAAATGGAATCTCTGAATGTCCAGCCCCCAAAAAAGGTCTGCGCAGGGAGTTGCCTTCATGAACTATTTCACATTCAGGTCCAAGGCTGTTGAGATGCCCAGGGCTGGTAGAGCTACCCATGACAGTCAACAGGGCTGGCAGCGAGTGGGAGCTGGAAGCTGGAAGGGTATCACTTAATAAAAAGATATATCGATTATTTTCGGCAACAGAGAAAGAAAAGTAAGCCAGCTCCCTGTCCTCTGCCCACGACGGCACAGTGCGGGCGGTCCTGACTGGAGTGTGGCAGTACGGGTGACACGACGCCGTCCCTGACCCCACCCAGGCCAGTCTAACACGGCAAATGCAGCAGCAGCGCCCGGTGCTGCCAGCCCTGCCTTTGCCGGGCAGGCACTGCCCTCTGCAGTCACCGCCGCGCAGCAGCAGTCCTGTCCCCGCCCGGAGCTGCTTCCTGACCGCGTTCCCGTCCTGTCCCCGCCCGGAGCCGCTTCCTGACCGCGTTCCCGTCCTGCCCCCGCCCGGAGCCGCTTCCTGACCGCGTTCCCGAGCGCGGGCCTTGCTGTCACCTGCGCTGATGCTCCTGCCGCGGGGCCACGCTGGGCTCTCCTTGTGCGGGGCACTGCCAGGCTCTCCTACCACAAAGCTCGGCCTTGTCTCAGGATCTCAGCACCACCTTTGGGCACGGCATTACAGGCAGGCAGAAGCAATTGTGTAGAATGTTCTAAAGAGGAAGAAATTAACTAATGGGCTACTAAAAACCAAACACAACCAAACCAGACAAACCCGAGGGAAAAAAAAAAAACACAAAATGTTTAATTTCAGAAATTTCTCCCAGATATTAAGACATAAGTGTGGCCAGACACCTCTTTCCTGCATCGGCAAAGCAACACAGGGAAATATATTAATCAGGTGTAATTCCACATAGCCAGCCTCTCTGAGTTTTGTGTATGGGATTCCCAGCAACAGTTTTACCACAGCAGGAATTTTTTACCAAACTATCCTGTAATCTCCAAAGAACACCCCAGAAAAAGGAGGAAAAAAAGCACAGCCACGTAATTGACACATAATTACAGAGCAGCGTGTTTGGCCTTCAGGCAAGGAGAAAGAAGAGCACAGTCAACATTTTACAGTGTGTCCACACTGTCAGTCATGCCAAGCAAACAGGTAGCAAAGCTCAAAGGAAAACATAAACCCGCCCAACCCACCCCCCAAACATTTCTATCCCTAAGCACCTTTCCCAAGGCCCTGATGATTCACCACATTCCCAAAAGGGCACGGAACAGAAAATGCTGGACTTGATACGCTTTGAATGGCTAGTTTTCAAAAGGGAAGGTGCTCCGTATGTTCTGGGTAACGACTGAACCGCTCAGTGGTAGGAAGGTCAATAGCTGTTTATTTTACCCCAGGAGCGAGCGGCACTGCAGACTGCAACCCCGGGTGTGCTGCGGCAGGGACAGTGCGCGCGTCCCAGGGACAGTGGCAGCGGGGACACGCCCGGGTGGCAGCGGGGACACCCCGGGAGCCGGTGCCGCGAGAGGGCGCTCCGGTACCTGCGGCTGGGGCCGGAGCCGGCGCTGCCCGGGAGCCGGGGGTGCATGGCGGGCCCCATCCGCCCGGAGTGTCCCATTTCCTGCATTTTCTCCACCCCGCTGCAGTAAAGTAGCAAGGAGTCAAGTTGAAAAGCTCACTCCACCTTCTTTGCTGTTCCACGCTGCGTTCGGCACAGAATCGCAGAATCGATTCGGTTGGAAAAGACCTCTAAAACCATCGAGTCCAATCTATGACCGAACACCACCTTGTCAACCAGACCATGGCACTGAGTGCCACATCCAGTCTTTTCTTAAACACTTCCAAAGACGGTGACACCACCACCTCCCTGGGCAGCCCGTTTCAATGCTTAATCACCCCAAACTGCCCCTAGCGTGGATCTGGACTATGTGCTCTTGTCCTGCCACTGGCTGCCTGGGACAAGGGACCAGTTCCCACCTGGCTACACCTCCGTTCAGGCAGTTGTACAGAGTGATAAGGTCTCCCCTGAATCTCCTCATCTCCAGGCTAAGCAACCCCAGCTCCCCCAGCTGCTCCTCACAGTGCTTGTGTTCTAGACCCTTCACCAGCCTTGCTGCCCTTCTCTGGACACGTTCCAGCAGCTCACCATCCTTCCTAAGCTGAGGGACCCCGAACTGGACACAGCACTCCAGGTGTGGCCTCACCAATGCCAAGTACAGGTACCCTTGCCTGCCTTGCCTTACTTGTGTCCTGCTGGCCACACTGCTGCTGCTCCAGGCCAGGATGCCATTGGCCTTCCTGGCCAAGTGGGCAACCTGCTGGCCAGTGTCGATCAGCACCCCCGCTCTTTCTCCGCTGGGCCACTTCCCAGCCACTCTGNCGGAGGCGGCGGAGCGCGGCCGCGATGGCAGCTGCCACTTCCAGCGCTCCCGGCTCATCTGGATGGTCGCCATCATCTGCGGCATGATCCTCCTCGGCGTAAGGAGCGGCGCGGGGAGGGAGGGAGATCGTTCAGAAACCGCGGGGTGCGTGGAACAGGTTCCCTGCACCGTCCCCGTGTCCGCGGAAACGCCGCTCCCTGAAATAAACGGGGAGAAAAAGGAAACTAGAGGTGCTGCTTTGGCCAGGCAGGGAAGAGCCTGGACAGAGCCGTGCAGGAAGGCCAGAGTGAGGGAGAAACCACTTGGTGTGCGAAGGGAAGCGAGGCCGTGGCGCTGGAGGTGCGTCCCGGGCCCGGTCAGAGCATCCCGGGGCGCGGCACCGAGCAGGGCTTGCGGGGCAGGTGCCCTGGGAAAGGGGCTGCAGCATTCCCAGAACCGGGAGTTGGGGCACTGAGCGTCAGCACAGCTCGCTCCGGGACAGCTGTGGGGCATGTCAGTCCATAAGGTGCATTTACAGGTGAGGGCTTTAGTCACAGGCTGTACGAACTGGTGGTGCTGGAAAACACAGGAGTTCAGTCACCACATTGTCTTAATTTCCAAAAACAGACTTCAGGTAAGTTAGGTTGGATTACTGGAGCAGGGATATTTATGGCTTTTTGATGTATCTGACGAGTTTATGAAAGTCATCCCTCGACTTTCACATGTTGGGATTTTCCTTCTGTTTGCACAGATTTTCTAAACTTAAGAACCACCACTGTAAAAATGATGGTTAAGGCACATCAAGCCACTCACAAAACAGTTTTCGGACTGTTTCAAGAAACAATGAGCTTTAAGCAGATTGCCTGTTTACACCCATCACCTTGTCACATTTTGGCATAGCTGAATTTACATACAGTGAGAAACTGCAGTGTTGATACCAGAAGCAAGATAAGGCAGTGTGAACTTTGGCCTGGCCTAGCACTCACCTTACATCCCCGGTGGACTCTGAAGTGCAGAGCTCATCACTCACTGCCTGCTTCTCCTCCCCTTGTGAAAATCAGGGTGCACAGTGCTAAACACTGCTGACAGCTCTGTGACAGGAAAGAAATCTGGAAAAAAACTCTGCATCTCTGGTCTTGGGATTTGTGCTCAGTTATCTTCTGTGCTCTGTTAAAAAGAAAAAAAAATCTGACATTTTCTTTTTTTGAGGGACAAAAGAGTGATCCCCTAGTTTTAGATAAATAGTTATTCCTCCTAACCAGTATATTCATTGTTTGGCCTCTTCAGGTCACTTGCCTCAGATTAACTTCTTCAGGACAAAGACAATGTAGGTTTTGCAGCTTCCATGTCTAATAGGTAATGAGCTTACAACTTAAATACCACTTAACATGCAGATGCACTCTCGGTACCCAGACAGCAACCTTAAACTTATCCCCTTGGCATCTGGTATGTCAAGGAATAGAAATTTCCTAGTTGGAATCCTTCAAAGGCTACTGGAAGAATATGGTCCTTGGACAAGGTTAATGGAATGAAAGAATTTAAGTACTATGAATAAATGAGCCCCAAACTCATGGGGCTCAAAAATAAAGCTATTTTGAAGGTTAAATTGATAGTACTTGTATCTTGAAGTAAGATAACTATTTTTTTTTTTTAGTGGGTAACACTTTGGCCTTCAACTATACCTTATAATTACTTGGGATTATTTGGTACCTTCCTTAATTATTTAGTGGAACACCACCACAAATGGGTATGCTATGGGTAAGTTATATTTGACTGTGTAATTATTTTGCCTCTCTCTGACTCTTGTACTTAGTCTCTGTTAACAAGCTTTTCTGTAACCCAGTTGTTAATTAGATTTAAAGACTTCTTCTTTCAAGCTCATTGCAATTAAGGGTGTGGGGTAATAAGTATGTAGAGGACTAGACAGGCTAAGACCAGTTTGATAGTTTAAAAATTCAGCTTTGAGTTTGGCATCACTGATGGTTTAACAAGAAAGGGAAAAATGTTAAGATACTACTTTTGATGACAGTTAGTCCAAATTTGTATTTGTACCATCTACTGCAAGTCTTTTTTTCCTCTAGCTGTTACTTGAGCAGTCCAATTTTTTCTTTAGGAATCTTTTTTATCCAGCTTCAATTAAAGAACATTTTCTACCCTGATAATCAGTTATTCTGATCTACATGAGAAATAACCTGCTGAACAAACTGGATAGTGCTAAGTTTTGCTGGGTTACAAAGCTTACTTGTTGCTACTGTAATTAACAAAAGAGCCAGAAAATATTTCCTTGAGCTTGCTGACTTCCTGTAAAGACAGAAATCAGTAGGGCTTTCTTGTTTATTTTACCATGAATCATGTAGAACCTTCATCTTTTCTTGGAGCATCTTCTGCTTCAGCAAGGTATTGAATTGATCCTATCCTAACTTTTTTTTTTCTACAAAAGCTTTTGTATAAAAATTTGTAGGCCAAATTTGGCTTATCAAGTCACGTTATATATTCTGAATCTATACACACAGTTTTTTTCATAGAACTAAGTCTGTAAAAACTTAAGTAGCTCCTTAAGACCACTAAAATACTTGTGTAAGTAAAAGGATAGATTTTGCATGCTTAACTAACTTGTACTGCTTTCACTAAGCATTTGGCTTTTTGGCTTAATCTAAGTGCTGAAAATTTTGGAAGCCTTGTGGATGCTTCAAATAGCAAGTCAAGGCTTGTTGCACAAGTTACAGTTGTAACAAGTATAGTTGTTACTGATTTTCTCAGTGGGCTTCAGTTTCTTTTAAGTGTACACTTGTGGGGTTTTTTCCAGATGAAAAACACCCCTTCATTTCTAGGTTAAAATAAGTTGTTGCTTCAGTGCTTCCAGATTTATATTCTTTGCATAATACATCTTGGATACAACAGTCTTCTCCCTAATTTTCAACAAAATAAACCATGTTTTCTTTCCACCAGGTTCTGGATATCCTGGTTGATTCACATAGTGGAAGCCCTCTACGGTATTAAGTTATGCCAGTAAGTTGTTCCCTCCTTTTACTCCAACAACTCCTCCTTGTACTCCAACATCCTTCTCTGCAAAGGATTTCTGAATCAAGTAACATAAGCTACAGACTGATTGTGGTCTGGTAAAATTCTTCTTGCAGTGATAGTTTGCTGTCCTCCACAGTTGGTTGCTGCCAGTTCTCCCAGTGGTTACTGTTGTGCAGGGCAGCTAAACCAAGGGCTGGCAACTTGCAGAAGTGACAGCAGCAAGGTTTGCCAGAGCTTGTCTGGCAGCCTCTGAACTCCCTGTTCACTGGGTAACACTGCTGCTCAGGAGGCAGAGGGAACAATAGATGGTGTAGAAATAGTCTGGTAACTTCAGGTGTTACAATTTTATCAGATCTTACCTCATCAGGATTGTGATACTGCTAATTACACACTTAAACAATTGCATCTGTATCGTGAGAATACAACTGGACACTTTCATCTGGGGACTTTCAGATCTCTTTGCATCTTCAGGTCTGTGGGATAAAATACTTGAACTAATTGGGCCAAACAAGCAAGGCCATCTAAGTCTTAGGTTAGAATAACAATTTACCTGGAAAGGAGTGCTGTCCAAACACATTGTCCTTCTGTTCATTTGACTTGTGGTTGCAGTAATTCAGAGCAATGCAGATACTCATTAGGCTCACATGCTCTGCAGAGTAGGTGGCCAGTCTGTTTGCCATGATACAAATGATGGGTTTCCACTTCATTTGGGTCCTTCACTGCTGTCTGTCCCAGGCCTCTCAGGTAACAGCTCTTGGAAGCAACAGGATTTTGTTTCATGGAACGCTGCATAAGTTGTTTTTTTTTTTTAGATAGTAGAATATGGATGAATAATTTCTGCCTTCAGAATGCGAGTTCGTAAAAATTTAGTGTTTATCAGACTCTCATTTTAAGTTATGTAGCTTTAAAGTTAAAACTTTCTGAATGTACAAATAAATGGGTATCTGGGCCTAAGGTGATTCTTTTAAGTGTGAGGAAACTTGACTACCAGTGAACATACCAAATGAGTGTATTGTAATTAATTTTACCAATGAAGTTTTACAGAGTAGTGTTAAAACCTACCAAAAAAAAGCAGAGATGGCTTGCCCATCATCATCATCTCATCAGGAGTGCTGCTTAAATTACCCAACAGTTGTACTTCTGTGAGCACCAAACACCATTTATTTTTACTTATGTATGAGTTAGGTCTATTTAGCAACATCACAAAGGAGGCACAAGGGAAAACTGTGAGAACTCAGATACAAATTTGTTAATCAGCAGTAGCATTGTCATTGGCTCTTGGCTTGTATTGCTGCATATGGTCTAGTCATGAAGCTTGCTTTGTAGCAACAGGTCAATTTCTTAAACCCTTGTTCTCCAGGTTCTGCACTATTTGAAAACACTGCAGCTGGGATTGTAAGCAAAAAAAAAGCACAGCTATGCCTGACAGAATTGTTTACTGGAAATGTGAAATTCCTTTCTTTTTGCTGTTGTGCTTATATTTGTTCCTTTCAGTAGGAGTACTTCTCAAGAACAATGGAGGAGAAAATGACATTTTCTGTAACATACAGAAAAAGTCACATATGTTATGTTGAAACTAACATAGGAAGGTCTCTTCTTCATAAATTAAGTGAAGTGCCTTCAGCCCTGTTACCTGTCTTTGTCTAGCTACAAATTCAGGTACCAGTGTTTCTCCATCCCTCATCACACAGTCATTGTCAGGTCTCTGCCCTGCCAGTGTGAAGTCTCCCTTGATTAACACAGTCAACAAGAAATCATATTCAGACTTGCGTATTAAGATCAGTATTAAGCTACTCCAGTTTTTTGCACAAAAGCTTCTGGGATAAGTCATTTCAAATAGGACAGAAGGAGATTGCAATTTATGTATTGTTGAGGAAATTGTATGCATAGAATGTCTGAAAGGACTTTTGTTCAATGAATAGCTTAAAATCCTGAAACCACAAGAACTGGTATGTTTAGTTAGCACAAGAAATCTCTCAGTAGATGGAAACTAATGTGCTGAGCTGAAATGTTCTAATCCAGTCTGAATCTCAAGGATGGGTAGAAATAGCTAACCTTACCTTATGAGTACCAGTACAGCCTGCAGGAGCTAAGTTTTTTGACACATTTTGTGGTTTTGTTACAGAGCTAAAGGAATCACTGACCCAGCTGTTCAGTTCCAATGGTTCGTTCAGACCCTTTTATTTGGATATGCTTCCTTTGGTCTCCTGGTGTCTTACAAGCCTGCAGCCAAGAAGCAGTACTAGAAGACAATTGAAGAAGTCACTTCTCACATACTTAATCTCATTTTTCTGAAAAGACCCCCACATACATGTCTAGGTGCTGTAAATCACTAAATTACATTCTTGCTGCATGATGCAGTGCCCAAGCAACTCTCCCCTTACTAACCAACACAATTAAAATTCACAGGGCCCTGTGGATAGTTCAGTAGAAAATCAGCTCTTCAGTCTTGGCACTGCCAAATTTTAATCCTATTTGTTATGCAGGAAGCCAAAAGTTGCTCCTCTGCAGATTTTGACATGTATACTCTGTCACTGACAGCTGGTAGCAGTGGTTGATAAATTAGCTTTTCATGAGGAGAATTGTTCTTCTACAATGGGGAGGGTTATTGACAGCCACAAGGCAGCTTGCACCTGTTTTGTAATAGGATTTAAATTTACCTATATTTTCTCTATGGGACTGACATTGTTGTCAAAGCCTGCTCTTTGGACTTTGTTTTGTCTGCTTATTTTATTCCACAAAGGACAGACCACTGTACTGCTGCAGGCACATTGAAAAGACCAAGTCTCAGCTCAGGCTGAGGTACAGTGAGTTTGGTTAAAGCACTTTAACTTGGTTTAATACAAGTGCCTTAAAATTCATGCAGCATGACCTCATCTTTTTAGTGAAGATTTTAAATTATGGGTTATTATAGTATAAAGTAGCTTTGAGGGCAGCTTTTTTGAGAAGTGATTTATTATCCAAAGGAAAAAAAATATTGTTCAAAAATCTAGCTGAAAAGTTGATATTTAGGAATGAAATTAGATGTAGTGAATGAACATATACCATTGGTTCCCAGACACTGGTCTTCTGAAACCTAAGGTTGAGAGACCATCATAAGCACACCTCAAGAGTATTTCCTGTATGTGTAGTGAGTCTTCCATCAGATTGTCTTTTACTTTTGAATATTTGAACAAGAATTTAGCCTGTGTAGTTTTAGCACTTTTAAAAGGAATAATTATTTAAAGTACTAACTCTGGTGTAGGGAGAAGGTTTACCATGCCACTTGCCATGATCCTGTTCTGGGAGAAAGGGTAAGAAGAGGTTGTTCTTTCTCTGACCTCTAAGAGCTCCACAAGGCAGTAACAGTAACTGTGCCTTGTGCAGTACCTGCAGACTCTAACACTTCGATGTGGGAAGCCTTGCACAGATACATAAAGTTTTTGCTTTCAGTGGGTACTAAAAGCATGGAGAACTGAAGGGTTTGAAATGGTTGTTTGTGGTTTGGGTTTTGTTGTTGTTGTTTAATGGCAAATTGTTAACTTAAACATTTTATAGAGAAGTAGAAACTCATTTGGTGGCTAGAAATCCAACAGGAATATCAAGAGCCTGAGCTACGTTTTGCTGTGTAACCTTTTGTCTTAGTCTGTGACCCTGGAATAAAGATTTTTAAAAAGTGAAGAAGTTGTTTTCAGTACATCCTAGAAATAAAATGCCCATACAAAATGCATAGACACCTTCTTGACACCAGTATCAGTGTTCACACTTAGAACATGCAGGATCAACTTTCCAGAATAAGTTCCATCGCTGATACTACACTGCCTTCCTCTCCATGGCCAGGCTGCACTCCAAGCACTGGTCAGGCTCACCCTCAGCCCCTTCCACTGGGCTCTGGAGTGGCTACAGGTAAATCACAGCTCTGAGAAGTTAGCCACATCCTGTTAGACTCCCCCTAATTAAATGGGCTTCCTTTTAGACAGGCATTGCCAAAGCTTCCTCAGTGCAGCCCAAGGCAGCTACAGTAGAAAGCTATAGGAAGCTACAGTACTGCCTTAATTAAAAAAAATGACCAAGTTTTAGCCAGACACTGGCATCAGCCCTGTTTTTTGAAGCCTCTCTGGGATTTTTGTTTAGCATGACAGATTTCAGCAACTTTCTCTGTGGAGGTTGCTGGGCACTCTTTATCAAAGATTCTAGAAATGCAGCTCCCAGGTATTCATCTACCTTCAGACACTTTCTCTCCCCAGCCTTTGCTTCGCAGCAGTTCAGTTTTAACACTTGTTTAAAAAAAACCACTAAACACCTACAAAAATAAAAACCCAAACAGAATCCAGCCAGTGTTCGCTGTCAGCCTGTGTCCCAGAGCTCTAAACAGCACAGATGGCTGTTTGCCAAAGTTCTGGAAGCTTCACGATGGGATCCCAACTGCAAACCTGAGGAGCATGGGATGGGCAATGCTGACTGGCCTTGAGGAAAAGGAGCAAACCCACAGCATGACAAGACAGAAAATAATATTGAGATACCATTATTGAATAAGTGTTTATAGTGCCCTTAACATCACAGTAAGATAAACATACCCTTAATATGTTACAAAATTATTTTTAAAAGCCAGCAGGAGCATGAATCCAGCTCACAAATTCACACATTCCTGAGTTTGACAGGCCCTCTGGAAATGCTGCTGGTTACACCAGGCATAAGCATTTCTCCAGGCTAGTCTAATAGCAACAATAAAGGATTACTCTTAATCTCTTAGAGCAACTGTTTCCACTGCAATCAAAATGTCATTTCCACAACAGAAGGGCAGAGCAATAGAAGGGCACCCTGTGTTCCCAAAGGCTGGGCTGGGTGTCAAACCATCCCCATCAGCACCCAACCCGCCCTGCTTGCCAAAGGAAAATACTTGCAAGTTAAGTAATTGACTGTAACAAAATATTTCAAAATATCACTTCCCATTGAAAGGAAACCTCAATGAAACATAGAGAAGAGCTTTTACTTTTGAAAAAGACCACTAAATAAGAAGGTAAATCACCAAGAAATCTAAGATGACATTAATAAAGGTTTTTCAGGATGGATATTTCTGCCAACTAGGCTGGTGACAGCACTGAAAAATAAATGCTGTTTAGGCATCCATTTCAAATTGGAAAGAAGAAAGAAAACCAACCCTTGCTATGAAAGCTGAATGCAAGACTGGGTATGCATTATATTAACAATGTAAAGTAGACGCCAAGAAAATTTAAAGCAACCATGCCTGTTTTTTCTAGTCATATTAAAAAAAGTCTCCATTCATTATTTATTTGACCTGCATTGGTGATCAAAAGAAATAATTTCACACAAGTCAAAACTGCATCCCTTAAAACAGTACTTTTATGCTGTGATTGCTTGGTAGCTTTGTTGCGGAAGAAAACAAAGAAACCACCCAGATCCATTTTCACCCTTAAATCATAATATATGGAAATGAGCATAATTTACTCCTTAAAAGCAAGTTATCCAGAGCAACATGTTTGGCAAATCACGGCTCAAATCAAGCTCTGTTGAGGAGATCTGGATGTTTAGATCAGGACATGCAGCATCAGCTCAGAAACACTGCAGAGCCTGAACAGAAGCAGTGAGAGGTCTCCCACCCAAGAACTACTTCTAAATCCTTCAGGGCTGTAGCTCATTTTTGTGAGGGAGTGATGAAAAACTATTCTCAGAATCTCAATATGTTGTCTTGCTTTGCCTCTTTTTCATGCTGACCTAGATTTTTCTAAACACAACAGGAGTCGAGGGCCAGACTTTGGAAATACTCAAGTGCTGCTTAATTAAGGACATTTACTTTGCTCTGGGGCCAGGCAGCTGGTCCCCTGCAGAGCAGTAGAGAAGAAGCTGGGGGAATGGCCTCCTTGGTCACTGCCATGGAGTCTGCAGTGAATTTTACCACTGTAGGCAAGACCCTTGAAGTCCCACAGTCTGATGTTTGTGGGCATTCTGGTACAATCTCTTTATGCAAGAGCTACATTAACAGCTCAAGAAATTACCATTGCTTGTTGAAAGCAAAAGAAACAAAAATTCCTCAGTATTTCCTTGACTCCTGCTCCTCAGAAGAGCAGTAATAATGTGGCACAATCCACGTACCATACTAGACCTTACAAGGCCCCTGCAACTCCAAGCATACCTACAGCACATGCATAAGGGAAAGAAGAAGGGGAGAGGAGGAAAGAGACGTGCAAGGAACATTATTGTATCATTTATCAGTGTTCTTTGAGACCATTTTCACAAAGGAAAACCACCCAGATGCCCCTTGTGGGAATACAGAGGGTGACCAGTTTACTAAGTTTAGCAATTACACAATTTAAAATGTCCTTCTAAAGACACTCTAGGCCTCTTATCAAAAGGAAAACCATGTCCTTCTCCAAAATTTCAAAAGTGTGAAGGATAGGGATTTTCATAGTTGCAAGCTGCCCCTGCACACCCCCACACCAGGCAAGTAAAGCAGAAGTAAATCAGAGTGCCTGCATTTAGAGGAGCTTTCAGACATCAACAGCGCAGGACAAGCCCCTCGTATCCTTTGTGTGGATGCACTCAGATGTGACTGATCTGGCTCTGTCCTTAAGGACTCTTTGTTTCCTCAGACTGACAGGCTGTATGGGCTTAGCTGTATGGGATGTTCATCATTATTGACATACTTCAAAACATTCATATTTTATTAGAATATTTTCCAAATACTGCCACCAGTTTCTGCTGCAGCTTTAAAAAAAAAAAGTGCTTTTGAACAACGGGAAATTCATCAGCTCAGGAGGCCACAACATGAAGGATTCCTCCTCCTCTGAGATGCAGCAAAAGTTTGGGAGCACATGAAAGCAAAGATTTGTAATAGAAGCAAACTCTACAAACTTCAATACCCTATACATGTCAAACTGCTTACAGATAAACAAACTACAGAGAAAGTGACAGGAGAACCAAGGCCATCCAATAAATGACTGGCAGGAATTACAGCCCAACCCCAGAGTGTTGCAGTTTACTTTTCCATTCAGTAAACCACGTGCCTATGTTTGGATCTAGCAAGAGTTTAACAATAACATGTCAAATGCACTTACTGCATTGTGGGATGGAGAGTTCCTGAATCTTCCAAAAGCAGTAGGCCAGAAGGCAAGGTGCTGCCTGGGAGGACATGCCATCTGCATGGGGAGAGAAACTGCTCCTGATGCTGCAAAAACATGTACTGGCAGAGATTTAGATGTTAATCCCCAGCTAACAGGACCTGGCTAAAAAAATTAAGGAATTAGTGTGGGAAGAGATCTTGTTTCAATTTAAGATGCACCTTGTTTGCATCAGTCCTGGGAAGAAGTCGTGCTGTGCCCCTGGCAAGCAGGGTGTGCCTAGGACAGCTCCCAGAGTGACTTAGCTCCACTGGAACTACTGGGTCAGGGCATCTTGTGCCTCTGGAGACAAGGCTGTGCATTTTGGCCAGTGGTTTGCTGCACCCTGGAACTGGAGGACTCGTTCCCCAAAGTTCATGATGATTGCAGTGAGGATCCCTGAGAGCTGACTCAGTCCCATGCACTTGACTCTCCCAGCTGAGCCCAGCCCCACAGCTGCCCCCACACCCTGCCCACTGCCCAGGGACACAGCCAGGCCCAGGGCAAGGAACAGCCCCTCCTTCTGTGCCACTGGGGAGAGCCCATGCTGGACTTCCACCAGCTGGGGAGCAGGCCAGGAGCCTCCCCTGCCACTCCACAGGGCCAGAGCAGCCATCCTGCCCAGTTGCACTCTCCTCCCTGGCAGCTCAGAGCTCCCCCCTTGCATCAATGATGTGGATTTTGAGCCAATGTCAATGACAGATAAAAGAAAAATATGAACTCTGTTTTTTTAAAGTGGGCCTGCTATCAGTATCACACAAGAGAATGACAAATCTTCTGTTGCTGCGGTGGTGTAGCAGAATTTTAATTATTTTTCAAATAAATACAATGCTTAGATTTATATTTTGCTGATTTAACCATTAGTGACATTTTTACATAATCATTAAAGTTATTTTTCAAGGTACATAAGAACATACTATATAAAAATACTTCTTTAAATAAAACATTCAAAACCACATTATTAGATCTTTGAAATGCCATAGATCTTATTATATTTTATAATTCAAAAAGGAAAAGGTTAGCAGCACAGGTATTTCATTATTCTTTCCAAGTATACATTCATTTAAATGTCTCATTTTGAGGGTTTTTTCCCCTTGGAAGATCTTAATTTTGTCTTTTAAGCCAATGAGACTTCAATAAAGGCAATATAGAATGAAAAACACCTCTGATATTATTACATTCACATATAAAGTGTTTATTACTGGAGAGTGATTTACACTTTAGAGTATTTTTATACTTAATAAAAATAAAACCAAACTGTAAGTATCATGTTTGACATTTTAAGCACCTTCTGGACACCACCTTCCTTCCCCCCACCCCAAACACATTTCCAAACTTGAAATAGTGATTTCAAGTGCATTGATTTTTGGTTGCTCTATCTGCTACATCTTCTTGCCCCAGGGTTGTGAAGACTTGCTAAATGCAGTTCTCACTGATTAGGAAAGAAGTTGTTAATGCTCTGGGCTTCTGAAACAATAAAGTCCAGGATAATACAAAATTTTAAACCAAATATCCAGACAGCAGAACCTGTTGGCCACTATTGAGAACTCTGGTTATAAAGCTCCATTTTCTTCTCATGTAGGTACCTGAGATATCCTCAAAATTTCCTGAGACTTTTACCAAAACACATGAGAGGGTAATTAGACCCTTATCTATAGTGGGTTTTCATCCCCAAATCTGCTCTTTGATGATGTGGTTCATTTCTTGTTCCAATGGAAGTAGCAAGTATGTAATACAGACTCTGTCATCTATTTCCATACAGATTTCTTAAACTCTTCTGACAGTGGAGAAAGGAGTTGTGTCTGACAGGACACAGCTGTGATTTACAGGACCAAGGCCTATACCCATCATTCTGGGTGGCAAGAAGGGAACAAAACTAACCATTGGGGCATCAATAATTTTTAGTTCCATGTGCAAACCAGTATGGTCCTTCCAAAAACAGACCAAATCTGTAAACTTCTATTTTTTGTCCACCACTTGTCAGACTCTACTCCTGCTCCTTTGTGAACCACAACAAGAAGGAGCAAACAGATTATTTCTCAGAAAAATAATACTGCAGAGACAGGCACAATGCTGCCCTTCTCATCCCATCTTGCCTGTATAAGCTACAGAGAGAGATGGGTCATGGAACCACAGAAGGGTTTGGGTTGGAAGGGACCTCAAACACCATTTACTTCCAGCCTCCCTGTTGTGAGTTCTATTCACTAGACCAGATTGCCCAAAGGCCCAACCAACATGGCCTTGAATCCTTCCAGGGATGGGACATCCATAACTTTTCTGGGCAATCTGTGTCAATGCCTTGCCACCCTCACAGTAAAGCATTTCTTCCTAATATCTAATATAAATCTGCCCTCTTTCACTTTAAAGCCATTGCCCCTTGTCCCATGCAGCTTTTCTGTAGGCCTCCTTTAGGTACTAGAAGGTGCTGTCAGGTTTTCCAGAGTTGAAGTTAAATTCTGCCCAAATGAAAAGGCACAACTGGGTTGTGTGCACATTCAGAAGAGGGTCTGAACTTCTCTTACACTTTTTGCCATCCCACTCTGTTATATTATTAGCTGGTCTCTGCCTATAGTGATAAAAATGGTATTTAGGTCAATGTGTTCTTTGTTAATTGTATTAGCCATGTGCCTAAGACTTAGGCTTCCTCTTCTCCCAGCACTGCCTTTGGCTATTAACATGTGCTCTTTAAATATATGTCACTATTAACAGTGTACTTAATCTGTCAGGTGAGATGGATAGAGTCTGTTTTAGACAGACTAAGATAATCAGTGGAATGCTAATTACAAAATTCATATGGGTAGTGAGACTCCTTTTTATACAGAAACACAAGCCAGTTGCTACTTTTTATACTGAGTCTCCAAAAGCAGAGGGAAGAAATACATTTGTGTTCTGTTTATGAGCTCTAATCATATTCAATACTTTTTTCAATTTCTGCAAAATATTTTGGAACTTTATTCTGCAAATATGATCATTTTCCCTTGGGAAAAAATTATATTATAACGGCCTTTATCTTCCAAGGGTTTTTCTGTCTGTGTTTAAATCACCTTCTATTAGCGTAATTTTTCCTCACGTGGTAGCAAAGATCAGAACAGAAGTGTGTTTAACTCCACACATATGTATACACCTCCTGAAGCAGATTTAGCAAACAGAAAATTGCTTCTGGCTTGGAAACACAAAATTTCTGTACATGTGGTGTGGCTAAGTCCAGCAGAAGGAGCTGCATTACTTTAACAAGGGGCATCAAAATCAAAAGACCTTTGAGAGGTCTACATTCAGATGTAAAAAGAAATGCCTTCTCCCTGTTTGTTTATGGAATATCATTGGATTCTACAAACTAGCTAAAATCCAGGCAGCCAGCTGATAATGAATTGAGAAACTCCAACACCAGCAGAGACTAAGAGCTTCCCTTAGCTAAACTTAAGTTTTGAGTTTAACTTTTTTTCCCAAAGACATTTACTACATTTTGAGCGGGAAATAAATATCCTGAAGCTATTTGCTAACTGTTCAGCTTTGAAAGATAATATTTGTTGTGAAAGCCTCAAGGCTGGGGCTCTGTAAATCCCTGTCAGAGGCCCTCGTGCCCACCTGCCCCGCGCTGTGCCCGTCACCGCTCGGTCCAGGCAATTGTGGGGTAGCGTTCCAAGAGTGCATTCCTCAGCTGGGCTGTGTGGATCTTGTCCCTGGTCTCCACAGTGCAGATGACCTGGAAAAAGAATTAGGACCATTCCTGATGGCATGGCAGCAATCTCAGACAAAGTAATTTCCAACTTAAACCTAAAATACAATCATAAAAAGAATCAATTCAAAGTAAAAACTCTGGCCCTCACACCCGCTGGCTGTGCAGGTAAGAAAACTGACATTGCAGATATCTGGGGCTCTTCCAGCCCATCTGCATGACCATAAAACCTTCCAAAACCCTGCTTTATTGCCTTCAAAGTCTAAATAAGGCAGGCTGATCCTCTGCTGGCTATTGGGCAAGGTACTTCTCTGCTGTTGGCCTCCCTGAAGACATCTGTTAGTAGCTTATCTTTTCCTTTCCCTGGGGTATGTACATGGCATTGCTGCCACCTCACCCACCTCTGTCTCTTACCTCACCACATTTCTGTATTCCTAGCAAGTGTTTGTTCCAGTACCTCCATCCTTCAAGCTTTTTGTATTCTCCTTCTCTTGTCTGTCAGGGAGTTATCCCCCAGTTCTTTATCATCTCTGCAGTATTTTGGCTGGTTTCACTTCTCACACACCTTCTTGCTTCATTCTGGTTTGTGTTTGCTCATTGCATCACTTCTAGTTTTCTTTTATGGTTGTTCTGCTGCTAAATAAAACAAATTGGGCAAAACTAATCTTGATAGCTTTTTTGAATTCTTCACTTGCTTCCACAGGGACTATTGAAATCCTGTCATGTAGGCACTGAAGATAGTAACTTCAATGGCATTTTTTCAATTTTTCTGTAATCTCTCTTTTTTGCATACTCACATCTCTGCCCCACCACTTGAAAGCCTGGGCACTAGCAAAGATGAGGTATCAAAGGTGCAGAAGGAAAATTATACTTCACAATTTGAGACTCCTAACTTCCATTACTGCTAGTCCTGCTGGAATAATCACTGGTGTTGAAACTGCTACATGGGAAAAAGACCTCACAGAAACATGGAAATCTAGCAAGGAAAGAACCCAAGATGAGTCACAGTGCAGCAGAGAGTCCACTGTAACAGGCAAATAAATCTACAGAGAAACAATGGGCCATGATAACCTGATGGTGGGCTGCTCCAGGCATGCCCTGTCAAAATGTTCCTATTAGATCTGCATCCATTTTAGAAAGCAACAAGGCAAAAAAATACTCTAATTTATTTACAAGGACATTTCTAAATAAGAACTCCGAATTAATGTTTTCTGGAACTGTCTTAAAATAACAATAAACCTTTAGCAAAACCATTGAATGAAAATATAAAACACTAACACTCCAAGTTAATCTAAATAGCCATAGCTCACTTAACTGGAAAACAGGCTACAGCTTCTCAAATATCCATAATGAAATAAGCCACAATTCTGATCTGGTCTAGTAATTCTTCACCTCTTGTGCTGCATATATTTCTATTTGTTTTGTTCTTTGGAATGCAAATTAGATGCTAATTTCTTTCTTCTCAAAAAAGTGGGATTTAATCTCAAGAGAAGGACAGTCCCAGAGGACAAGTAATAATGAGGAAAGGGGAGAGAGCACAATGATTGGGAAAAGCATCTGAGAGGGCCAATGTACCGAACACCCATTATCCACTCCCTGGTTCATATAAAATCCCTAAAGCTTTGCAATCATATCTCCAAGGGGACACATGGATCTCACATGGAGTCTGTAATTTAAAAAAGCAAGATCTTTCCTCTTGCACAGTAATCATGCCTGTTTTGTCCTGAGTAAATCAATTGCTGCTCTTGGAACCAGTCTGGATGTGGCAGATTCAGCCTTGAATGTTTGGTAGCAAGCTGTTGCTCTGCCCTGGGAGCAAGCATGGGGAAGAGTTTTGATTTATGGCTACTTATCCTCTCTTCCCTTTCCTTTCTGCTCATGATGGAAACCAGGCAGACCTGTGAACAGGTTGGATAAACACTGTCATTTTGTTCTAAGCATGCACTACAACCAGCAGCTGATATGGGAGATACTATGCTGCAGTATCCCATGTGGGATACTAGGTTGCCCAAGTCCAAAAATTATCCACTTATTAAGCAGGCAAGATGCCGATCTACTTCATAGCAAAGAATGTCTTTACCTTATTAAGTTGCTTATTGATTTTGCTCATTGACTTCTCTCTGAGCCAATAGTAATATGAAATTAAAGGGACTTAAATGGTTTTAAACAGGTTTACATATGGAAGCAATTTAAGTGATAAATTGTCCCAGCTGAATCTGAGAAATATTACTGATCGAGAACAGAGAAAGTTCACAGAAGCAAGCTGTAGCTTCCTCCCATGAATTGGGTAGTCCTTTAGATATCTGCATCCAGTTAACTGGTGATACCTGATGACTTTTTTCAGTAGCTCTGATCTTTTTTCTGTCTAGATATTCCCAGTCATCTAACCTCCTTCAACAGCTGTAAAATGTGAAGCCTACCAGACTGGTTATTTGTCTGATTTGCTAAGAGTTATCTATTTCAATATAGGGACTTTGGAAGTAGTTTCCCAACCAGTCAGGTAAAACTGAATTAGGGTGTAGCTCTCTGCAAGAAAGAAATCCTGAATGAGTCACAAGGGAAGAGAATCTAAACTGTATGAGGAGGTATGAGCAGGCAGAATCCTAAAGAAACTCCCATAATATTCCAAGGAGCACAAGCAGCTGATCCCTCTACACAAGGCACCTCTTACTCTAATATAGACATATTCCTTCCTTATTTTTTAGTTTAAAAAAATATCTTATTTTTGCCAGTAAAATGTTCCAAAAGTTGTTTGTTTGTTTGGTTGGGGTTTTTTTGTTTTTGTTTTTCTTTTGGCTTTTTTTGTTTGTTTGTTTGTTTTTTCCCCCAGAAGTGTAGTTCGAACATAAAATTTCGTTTTAGGAAGTCCTTACTTTTTCATGAAATCAGACTATCAGCAAGGATCTTCCCACAGAGAGTTCCAAGTGTGTACTAGATGAACAAACACTAACCCAGAAATGAAAAAAACCTAGAATGAAAAAACCCCAACCAAAGCAGCTCTATCATCCTGATAAGTGATTAGAAGCCAAGTTTCTCTTTGTTAGAAGTAAAAGGGTAAATCTAAAAGGATGATTAAATACTGAGGCAATATTCTTGACAGGACAGATTTAGTGTTTCAGATAAACATCTGTGCTCGCTGCTCTGTTCTGTCAGACACCTAATCTATAGCCACAGTCAAAAGTACACATTAAAGTCAGAATGAAATGGGTATAGCTGGAATGCCTTTCTTGTCATTACTGCCAGTACAGCACAAGGTGGTAATTTTGGTTCTTGATCCAGGTTTAAATTCATGCCTTATTCTATGTGCTGTGATTTATATAACAAATGCTTAAAATATTTTGATGACAGAGGTCTTTGGCTCTCAGAAACAACAAAGAAAAAACCAAAACATCCCTCACAGGAATTAGCTTTACTATGAAAATATGTATTTTTTCTTGTACCTGGATAGATCAAATTCATTTTGATGCTTACATATAAACTCTATATTTTACTCTTTTTGATTAAATGTGTTTTAATTTTCAAAGAAAGCTTCACAATTCTCTAGATATCACCAGATAGAGCTGCCTGCAGGGGTCTGTATGTCTGGGTCACTACTTTGTACTTCACATCTAATTATCCATAGCCTCTCCAAGACTGATTGAAAGCCATCATGCAAATCCAATATCCAATTAAATCATTCAGGGATGCAAATTCCTCCCTTCAGCCCTTTTGTACAACACTGTCAGATTCTTGAAGTGGGCAGTCATTGAAAATACACTGTGTTTAAAGTGCAGAGAGTAGCATGTGGCACTGTTTTCATTCAGGGCCTGTATTTACTAAAAATTAAAAAAAAAAACATGTAAGACAGTAGATTTCATTTGATTTGCCTAATAGCATTAATAAAAACTACAAGCCTCACTCCATAAAAATGGCATTGAAAACTTCATAAGAGTTACGGATTTTGTTGAATCTAGCCTTCAATAAAAAAGGTTTCCAGAGCTAAGTCAGTCACTCAGAGGGATTTATCCACCTTGTACAGTGAGTGTCATGCTAGCTCCAAATCACCCAAAGCAGTGAGCTGGTCTGTCATTATGGCATACTGCAGAACAATGTGGGTTAACTCCTAGATGCTAGATGCTTGAGTGTATTGATTATATCACGCACTGTAGTGATCTCTAATCTACCTCTTCTTTATATTTGCAAGTGAAAATATTGAGCAGGCTTTTGCATCCAGGCAGGAAATTAAATTTACAGGCAAAAATCAAAGAGCTTGGTTACCCAGTAACATTTCTGCACCCCAATTATAAGCCTGTTTAGCACAGATATCTAATTTGACTTCCACCTGAGGTTTCACAAACTAAGTCAGGTTGGACCTGGACAGCAAGAGCATTAAATCAGTAGGACCACACCTTTGCCAAACCAGTTGAAGTAAGAGATGTGCCATGAGACAAATGGCCCTTTTAAGAGACACCATTAGCTGGTAACACTTCTTCACTGTTTCTGCATCCAATACTCAACAAAGGAATAATGGCTTTCCTAGGTGCTCTTGGTGGATAAGAAACAAAACTGAGTCCCTAGCTCAAAATGAGGATTCCTTAAGAGTAAGGGTGTTCTCTACATTGCTTTAGGGCAAACATGTCAGACAATTACAGCCAGCCTACACAGCTGGCTCTTCAAGTTCTGGATGGATGCTGCAGCTTGCTCACCTCCTCCAGCACCCTGCCACACATGTCAGGAGGGTTCATACCAGGAACAGTGCAATACAACACCTGGAGTACTTCACCAGGGTGTTGCAACAGCAGGTAAAACTGGTCCTGTGTTATTTATGTGCTAAGTGTTTGGCAAGAAGCTGTATAACACAGAGGAAATGATCTCTGACACTGTGCACACTCTGTTGGACTTCTTCAACACAGGCATAAAGAGACAGGAAAACAGAATAAACCAGGGGAGGCCAGTACTATTAGACAAACTGAAATTGCATCTCATCTTACCTCAACAGTAAAGAGCTCAGACGTCACAAATGTGCGCTCTTGTTTGATATCCAAAACTCTAGATCAAATAAGGGACAAATTAGAGATCACAACAATCCCCTCTCATTGCAAAACAGCTTCTGTAAGTGTTTGGAGAGTAAGTATCTTTCCTTCTTTCTGAATTTGACACAATTCTATGCTACAAAGGTGTTTTCAGATTGGAACAAAAATGAAGGAAATAAAAGCTTTTCTGCAATATAACAAGAAAAAAACCTTTGATTAATTACTTACTTACACACTTGGCTTCAGAGATGTTTGGAAACATTTCCCAGTCTTTAATAATCTTTGTGCTTGTCTGTGATTATATTTCCCAGCTATTAGTCTGATTTACCTCGCTTCCTCCCGAGCCAAAATCTCCAGTAGCTTTGACATGTCTCCTGGGCAGTCAGAAATCACAAGGGAAAATCTGCACACCCTGTTATCCAGGGTCAGGGCACGAGCTATGCACTGTTGCAGCAAATGTAATTCCAGGTTTCCACTGCATATGACAACAGCCACTCTGAAAACAGACAGAAAAATAGGAGTTTTGATTAGCACTTGCCTGTGTAAAGGAACCATAAATCATAAAAACTGTATCAATATCAGCCTAAGGTCTGCTAGAACCTCTCCTCAATAAGTATTACATGTCAGAGGGCTCCTACCTCTCGGTATCCATGGTGAGCAGGTAGGGGAGGCCTAGAAGTTGGCTGCACTAGTTGGTCTGAAATGTTGTTTTCATTTTGCATTTCCTGGAGATTTGAGTTTTGTTAGAGATAATTATCTGGAGAACTGTAGGTCTAGGTTTCAAGTTTTAAAAATTTGACACAATTCTTCCTGGAAGTTCTAAGTTTCAGACTCTTACTGATCAGACAATGTGTATGTTCAAGGCTTTCTGTAACTATTGATTAAATTCATCACAACCCCAAAAAATGAGTGGAGAAATGTTTGAAGTGCAAGTGAAGAGCCACATGATTAGTCTGTGAAAATCTCTCTTTGCAGAGTCAAACCTAACCTCTTTGAGACCACAACTTTGCATTTTCCCTTTTATTTTAGCTGTACTGAGATGTGTTGCTGCTCTGTGTGTGCTGTCAGCCTCTTCTGAAGAATTGCCTCAGCAGTATTTTAGCGTACAATGCTGTGCACTGGCAATTTTATTTTGTCTTGAGGGCATGTATGTTTAAATACATTCTGGACTATGACCTGGGCCAAGTCTCAATCCACTTAAGTGCTGAGTCCTCAAGCTGAGAGGCAAGGCAGCACTCAGCCACACGTTCAACACTAAGCACAAGGATAATCCCTCTGACTGTGTGGACAGTTCTCAGGACTGGGAGGCAGGTGCCACTGGGTCACTGCAGCAGACAGCCTAGCTGCTGTCCCACCACAGACAGGGCTGGATTCCACAAGTGGAATGAGAGGAGACAGCAGGCTGACAAGAGCAGGACACTGTCCTGGCAGGTGTGACGATGCCTCATGGAGCTGTAGCTGCCTTTCCCCCAGATACCTGAGAATTGAGGAAAGGAACGAGATTTGTCAGGTCTCCAGGCTGGCATTTGTCTGGTTCAACACAATCTTATCACCTGTGACTGGTCTAGTCAGTCTGAAGTTTTTGCCACTGATGAGCCCCTTGCCAGTTCAGGGGCAGGAACCCATAGAACAAGCAGATTTTCACCATTTCCTAGCACCAAGATGCTCAGTCCCGTGTTTTTGCCACATTTTCCTGTTTGCAATAGCTGCTGTACCTTTTACCCTTCAACTCAGGCAGCTTCCCTGCCACCAGTGCTGCAAGTCCAATGGCCCCTTCTGCATCAACCGTGGCTCGCTCGTACTCCAGCAGCCTCAGCATTGAAATGAGGATGTCCTCCTCCCTGAAAGCAAGAGACTTGGGTCAAAACAAATCAAAAAAAACAAATCAAAGAGCTCCCAAAAGCAGAAGAAAATACATTTATGTGTAACTGGGTTCTTGCCATCCACTCAGGTACATATGACCCCAAGGTGTTGTTACAGAAAGCTGTGCTGCTGGGGGTGAATGTACACCTCAGACTCGTTATTAACTGAAAGACAGGATGGCTTTTTTACTAGAAATATTACCTAAATCCTAGTAGTAAGTATATTCCACAAATGTGGCCTTTTTGTGAAGATTTAGAAGAGGTTTGTCAAGGGCTGCCTTCAAGTGTTGTAGAACACAAGGACAGATTTTACACCCAGAGCATGACCAAGTAGTGATGGCTGGTAAAATTTTGGCCCAAGGGTCAGTTTGGACAACACTTTTAGTCATATCACTTAGTTTTAGGTAGTCCTGTGAGGAGCTGGGAGTTGGACTTGATAATCTTTCATGGATCTCTTCCAATTTGAGATATTCTGTGACTTCTATGGTATGTGGGTCTGGGTTCAAAGTCTTCAGTGCCCCTCTTGGAAGGAAAAGTACCCCATCCCCACACTCCCCCAGTCTGCATGATGGCAACTCCTGCCAACCTGCTCTCCACTGCACATGCAAAACCACCATACCCTGCTGGTAGAACACATTTTTCATATACAACAATGTCCATCCAGTATTATTCATGTCACTGTTTTTCTCCACCTACCTCACAGCAACAACTTTATCCACAAGCTTTCCAGTCAGCTGCAAAGAATTGCTGCCAAAGCAAACTCCACTCACATCTGCAAGTTTCAAAAGACAAAAATATGAAGTTGGCTGCTTTAGACATATTCAACATTTTTTAGAGTCCTTGCTGGTTTGTGCCCTTAATGAGTGCAGCACACTGCTGTTACATGACCTTAAGTTGCTTGATTTTTTTTCTTGTGATAGAAACATGTTTGGTAATGAAAGACCAAATCTCACAAGAAGATTTTGCCATTTTGGACCCCTTCAACAAACTTCTGATATTTTGCTGGCATTGCTGCAGTGTGAGAGTGACCCTGCAGCCCAGTGCTTTTCACTGTTCAATGAAGATTGAAGGAGAGGAGACCCAAGCATGGCACTGGGCTTGTTAGCTCCAGCAGGACAGCTGGCTAAGGGTGCAGACACAGAGTTAACCAAGAGAAATTAGAAGTTTCTTATAAAACTCCCATTTAATCCAAAACTTCCAGAGATTTGAACATCAGGCAAACAGGATGTTCTTAAATTGCTTAACAGATGAGTTTTTTTTAGCAAATGATATGGAAACAACTCTAATCTACTATTATAAACACTTTTGTTCTGAGAACAGTTTTGTGTCTAATTATTTAAGCACTGCATAATTTTCCTGCCTTTTCCCAAATCAGTCTTTTACACAGGAACTTTCCCACTGACTTCACTGGTTTAGATGCTGCATGTGAGCCCAATGCTCAGACAAATATCCTCATATTTATGAGTATTCATGTGCATTGGAAATAGTATTTTACCCCATCAGGGTGTGGGGGAAAATGTGGCAGAAATTGCTCTTACAGCTTGAACTAAATTCTGACTCTTTAGAGAACTCCCTTAAAATATGTTTGAACTGAAATAATAAGAAAATAATATAATTGGAGAAATCTGTTACAACCTTTATTTTACTTCCAGAAGAATACTGCATTTTCTCACCTCCATAGAAGTGATGATTGTTGCAGGCCTGGTCATCAGTTGGGTGGCCAGCTTTTAAGGACTGTTGCAATACTGGGAAACTTTCAGATTCAACTCCCTGAGGAAGAGAGATGTTGTCACTTTTTTATTGAACCAGTTCTAACAGAAGTTGCCACCAAAGTAGATAGCAAGCCTACAGGAAGTTCCTCTTCAAATTAACAGTTAATTTCAAGTTGCAAAACAACTGTGCTACCACTAAGCTTATTCTGTGGCAAATTTTTCCAGTAAGAACTTATTTCAAAACACAGAACTGGATTTTATTTGCTTAGGAGGTCTTCCCATACTTTTCTCTTAAATCCAGCAAACAGCCAAAGGACAGGAACTTCCCTGATCCTTACAGGGTCTTCTCTGAGGCAAAGCCCATGGGATCAGATAGTTCCTGTGCCGAGCATAGGCTGTCTCTGCAAGTGTCACTAGATACCAGTGTCTTTTGTAAACAGCTGTGGTGAAAGCCACCCAAACACAATGCTTAATAGGTGAAAGGCAACTTACAATTACAGAAATATGTGGGTTGAGGTGTTTGAGTGCAGCAGCTGACCCTGCCAGCAAGCCACAGTGGCCTCCTGCAGGGAAAATCACTGCGTCCAGCTTTGGCACCTGCTCGTACATTTCCAGCCCCACGGTTCCCAGGCCTGACAGGTACACAGCACTGTCCTCCCTGTGGGAAGGAAGGGCACAGATCAGCAGAGGTCACAGCTGTCAGTGTAGTAACAATTCAATCTACTACTTTCAAAACATTGTTCAGCAGAAAAAGATAAACTGAGAGCAAATCAGCAGCACAGGAGGGGAGGAGGTGATGCAATAGGATGGTGCCATCAGGTGGACCATAGCATGCTGCTGCCTACTGGGAGGAAACTTGTGCCCTATTGGGAGAAAACTTGTGCTGTAAGCAAGCTCCTCAAAGAGTCTTCAGACTGAAGAACACTTAACTCCCATTGTTATCAGATGTTTACAGAACTGGCAGGGAGAAGCCATGTTTCCATTGCCATCACTTCCTTCAGCTACATAAATTTTAGATGTTGCAGTCTAAACTACAAGCAAAGCCTCAAAAAGAAATCCCCTCATTACTTATCAGTGGATTTAGTGTTTGTGATGAATGGAAATTTTAATGAGATTTAAGCAGTGTGTTCAAGTTCACAAATACCAAACAGATTGCTAGAGTTGTCTTTCCACAGTCCAGGGCCAATATCTGATACCTTGGCATTAAGCAAAGCATTTAGTCATGCCAAAATATTCACTGCTAAAATAATTTCAGGCTACTGTAGTATAAAGAATAGGGACAAGCAGCATCTAAAAATTGAAGAAAACTCCACTACATAGTCACATGACTGACTTGGATCTATTTCTAAAAGCTGGTTTGCATTTTATTTACAAGTTAGCAATGATGTAAATTTAGAACTATCTATAAGAGAAGAAATATGAGCTCTCTGTACATTCTGCTTTTTCTGACAAACAGAATTATATGACTGTACTTGATTTACTCGGCCCAAGGATGTTTGGGTACTAGGAAACTGCTTTTATTACCGTTAGACAGGCACAGAGAGGCTCAGTGTAGGAGCACAGAATTCCTGCAAGGAGGAGACCAAGGCCCTTGAGAAGTTACCTCACATATATATATTTCAAGACACAGAAAATTCCTCAGAGCAAGGGTCTGTATAACTACATAAGAAAGGATAGGATTTATGAACTTCCACTCCTGTAGCACAGCCAAAGACAAAGGCAAGAAATCATGGTGGAATGAGTAACTGAATCCTTGTATTTACTGCCTTTATCAAGATACTGGAGGAGCTCTCTCCTCCTCTTTATATGTGACAAAATTTATCGCTGGCCTCCTGAACTATTCTGGAGTCTTATTCCCAAATAAGATTGAGACCTGAGTTTGTGGAGCTACCCCTGCCATAGTTACAAGGGTTACAAGGGGACCTACAAAAATGAATGAAGGCTTGTGATATTCAATGAAGGAATAAAGCCTCTCTAACAACTGAAAACTGTCCAAATGAGACTGCTCTGGGCATGGAGAGCTGTTAGCAACTTGAATCAATATTTCAGATCATCATGTTTTCCTTGCTAACATCCAGTTGAAACATCAGTTCACTGATCTGCCATCAGCTTTTATCATAAAATGGGTGATTTTCTTTGCGTTGTGACTGATAACTTTTGCTTTTTGAAAGTAAAAAATATATCATATGCCATTGAGGCAAAATGAAGAAAGAGGGCAGATAAATCTAAAGACTGTAGACTGAAACAAGCATTTTTGAGCCAGAGCTGGAAACTTGGATATTTGCCTTCTGAAATGTGTGATACATCAGCAATCAAAGATGGGCTGTCAGGCTTTAGTTTTCCAAAGAAGTTTTGGTGTGGCAGCTAGAAGGCTCTGTTCCTATCAGTTTCAAGTAAAGGACTCAGAGTCTGTTGGATAAAGTAACAGACTAAACAGATCACAAATGATGAGGTTTGATCAGCATTTAGATATGGAGTTAGTTACATAAGAAAGAAATGGGCTCCCAAGGAAGGAAGCTGTGTAATTCAATCTGCAGCACTCTTTCCTCCCTGATTCACAAAGGAATCTTTCTCACATCCTCACAGAGGTACTGAGTTAGTTATTGGTAATAGTCACATTGCATTTATAATGAGGTCCTGAGCCCCTATAGTCAGTAAACCTTTCATGGCACCTAGGCAGCAATTAGGCAGACTAAATTATTGAATTCCAATTTGAAAAATCACATTTCCTTCCTGGGATTCCCCAGGAAGTTGCAACTGAGTAAAAAGTGTCCTTCATCTATTTGAATTCTTGCATGATCGCTTTCATGACACAGTATTTTAATTGCACTCAAGCAATGGGAAGAGCTGACAGTGACACACCCAGCTGCAGGGCACTGCCCATGCAGGTACAGCCAAACCCAGTCACGTAGTGTCTGCTTCAGGAAGGACAGAATGAATTACTGGGGGAGGAGACCCAGAGACCAAATTGCTAGGGGTTGTATCCAAGCTAGAATTAAACTGAAATAAAATGACATTTCGCAAGTTCCATTCTAACACTTGGGAGATCAGCTGGTGTTTTACAAACAGCTCTGGCAAGTGACAAGAACATGTGTCAGACCCACACTGGAGAAGACTGGCTATCCATAAAGGCATACATTACACTGAGAAATCTCTCCAGGTCTACACCTAACAAAATATTTTTCAGATACCCCATTATGAAAAGCCTCACAATTGAAGTGTGGGGGGGTCTCTTCCTTTTTTTTTTTTTTTTTCAGTGAAAAAATGCATCTATGAGGTTTTAATTAAACATAGTCACAGATTGAACAACTTGTTTCTTGTAACCTGAAACCTGAAATAAATCAGTGTTTTAGTATTATTAATGTTAGTGTGTACATTTAGAGTTCCTCAGTGTTGGATGCTGAAGTTCTACACATGCATTGTCCCTGGAGCTTCATGAACCTGGAGAATATCTACCTTATGTAACTTAAATCATTATTTAGGGATGAGGGGAAGATTAAACATCAAATTACAATAAAATAATTTAGTTCTTATGTGAACGTGATAGTTGATGCAAGCCAGCTGGAGGCTAACACATCAATTGAAAAATGGCTGACAGAAATTTGGAAATCACCAAGTTGTGGAAAACTGTGGTTTTCAAAGGAGCTTAAAAGTGTTTAAAATTCATTAGGATTCAGAGCACCTCATTCCCCACTGAAAATCCCAGTCTGGGACAAGACTGTGCCCATGGTGGCAGACCAGGCACATGAACCAGCCCTGTGTGTCACTGGCTGAGCAGAGCTAACAGAGGAGTTGAACAGTACAGTTTGTAGTATTGCCTTCCCAGTACACCAGCTGGGAAAGAAGTGAGGACTTCCTGTGTTCTGCTCATTCTGGGATCTTCTTTCTAGGCAACACCACTCTCATTACTGTGTTTATGGCAGCAGTGCCTGGGAGCTGGAGGGCAAACAAACTGCCTGCAGGAGATGCCATAAAAAGACCAAGAGTGGGATGAAGCCTGCACAGAAACAGCAATGGTAGGGGGACAATAATGTTCCAGCTCAGGGCATCAGAGAGACTGCTGTCAATGATTCACCCCTCTGTGCTTTTGGAAATCTTTCTTGAAGAAAGGTAAAAAATGAAAAGGGACGAGGGGGCAGGAATGCAGAAGACGCTACAGAGATTAAAGAGAAAAGGGAAAAAGTATCAGTTCTAAGTGTTTTTGCCTGTCTTACCTATGTTTTTGTTAGATCTGCCTTGTCCAGTGACCTCAAATAGTGCAAATTTAGATTTATGTTCATCCTTAGCTACTTTAAATGTATGTGTGAAGTAGCCTCTTAATCATCTTTTTTTCAAGGCAGTATCAGTTTTGTTCCTCATACCAGATATGTGAAAATCTTAGGGCATTAACCTTCTCTTGCTCCACATTATCCCACTGAACCCTTTGCATTAAAGACTAACTTTCACTCACCTAACTTAAAACAGAGAGACCAGAAATGAACACTAGCCTAAACTCTTTCTGACAGACTTCCTAAGGAATTAACCTATAGCCACTATCATATTAGCCCTGAGAAATCCCTAATCACAGAGTTTGCCTAATTTAGGGGCAGACATGAGTGCTTCATTTTGGTCTCCATCCTCAACTCATCTCCAAATCAACTGAGTTGTGCCTGGGAACACGGAACTGTCCAAATTCCAGCTAAGAGGAGCATCTTGATGAGCTGTGACAACATTTTAATGAAACTAATTGCTTTTGCAGGGCTGTGCAATCATCTAATGAGCTCTCTCTAAGGAGCCTGGCCTTCACTTACTCTTCGAGGTAGAGGTAGCCATTCTCCTGTGCCAGCCTCCTGGCGTGCACCTGGGCGTCCCTGGCTGTGGTGCCGTAGGAGATGACCATGGCACCGTAGTCGCGGCACGTCCTCAGCCTGGCCGGGGCCGTGCTGGTGCACAGGATGACAAACACGGGCATATGGAGCTCTGAGGCGTGGTAGGCAACAGCCATGGAGAAGTTACTGTCCGAAGCCACGATCACCCCTTTTCTTTGCTGCTCCTGAAAAACAGGGTTGCTTGTTGCACGTTGTACAGTGTCACGTAGCTGTCCCATATAGAAACCATGATTTTGGGTTTTATGAATCTTCTAGCAGTGAGTTTGCTAAGATTCATTCCCAAGGGAAAAGAAGAGAGATTCTGTAAACAATCTCTGGGCTCTGTTCTACTCAAGGACATAACTCCTGTTTTCTATTCTGTTCCCATGATATGGAAGGGAAGATAGTCCTAGTTATCAATGTTCTCACTTTTAGTATCACAACATCATTCCTGTACAGGGCACCAAGAAGCAAACATCTAAGCTCTGTACTGGACAGAAATAGCCCAAGCCTCTGAACAATAGTGTCAGTTTAATAAATCATAGTTAAGCCTTCTGATATGGAATCAAAGAATTCTGTTTCATAATGTCGGGCCATCAACAATAGTCCCATAGGATCCTGGATCATTCTAATGGTCTGACTTGCTTTTTTCCCTTTACTAGCTGATTGAATTGTAATGTTATGGTACAGTATATGCATGTCTGGTGTGATCTCAGGATTTACACACAAAGCTAAAACAGCACAAGATCAATCCCTGTGCCCACACTCCTCTGAGTTTAATTCTTGTTCCATGGGAAAGAGCTGAAAAACTCCAACTGATCACAGAAGAGCTGATAGCTGGTCCCTCAGAGCTTATATCTCTGCTCTGCCTGTATGAAATTATTTCATTTCAGGCTTCCTTTTAATAGAAGATTTTATTTATATTATTACGAAAGGCAGGAATAACCCCTGCTCTGGGCTGGTGTCTCATGCCTCTTATAAACAATTATTACTGCAGAGACTCCTATGACAATGGCAATAACCTCCTATGACAAATGATAAACAAGCTATTCATGTAAGAAAACTGAAATTCATTACAAAATCAATTGATGATCTAGATCTTTGTCATCACTCATTGTAATTCAATTTCATCATCACTCATCAGTTTGGTGGTTTCAACATATCAGAACTACAGTACACATGAAAACACTTGTATCTTAATGCCACAGGAAAATGCTGATGTTGCCATTTTGCAAGCTTTTGTTTCAAACATTTTTAAGAATTTCACCAGCAGATCAGCCAATTGTAAATAAAGTAGTATTTTACATTCAGACCTATCTCTGTTGGCATGCTGTGTTCAGTACAAGGATTCTAAAGACAAGAAACACTGTGGTTCCATGGAGATTAGAGGTACATTTATCTTCAACTGTGCTCCATTTCATGAAGCAGAACTCATCTACTTCTTTTTGAACGCCGATGTTTTGCTATACCTGAGGCAATGACATCAGAAGGTAAAGTACACCTCGTTCCTTCACAGACCCCGTGTACTGGAGGAACTCCTTCTTCAGGTAGATGTCCATTCCATACTGCTTGGATAGCCTAGAATACTGGAGTAGATAAATAATATTATGTCAATATATCTACTACTAAGGAAAATCTCCCACACTCCAGCAGCTGCCTGTTGAGGCATGAATTCTACTGCTATATATGAGCTCTAAAAAGTAAATTCATCTTCTGGTTCTCTATAAATTCACAATGGTGTGTTGTTACCTACCATGTCCTTCTGCTTTATGGAAGTGAAACCCACAGCAGTGAAATATGGACCACATGCCATTAAGAACTCTGAAAATAGCACTTGATTTGGATCTTACTGTTCAAACACAGGCATTAAAATAAATATTTTCAATTATCCCAAAACCCATGCTTCCAGCACTTGCTAGAATTGGATATTGAATACTCAAAAAATAAGGTCATCATCCAATAGATACAAAAGCCATCAGAAAATACCACCTTGAGCCGCATTATGGCTTTGTTATGGTTTCTGCCACTGATTCACTACTGAGTGTTGTCTATTTTGCATCCTAAGACCAGTAGAATATTAGTAAAGACATTTCTTACTCAAAGAAAAATGGAAACAATAAAAAACAATTTCCCAGGACTTCAAGTGTAAGCAGCAGCTGTTTGGAAAAGCTTAGTGTTTGGAACAGAAAGGATGTCTGAGCTGAGGGGAATTAACAAGCACATTACATGTGATGCAGTGCCCAAGTGCATGATTTTAAAAAGTTTTTAATGGCAAATATTTGTTAAGTTTTGTAATAAGACACTCCCAGCATGCATCAACATATTAATTTCCTATTACCATATTCATTAAACCAAGAGTTTTACACAAGATAACTTGTGAAATGGAGCTGCAGTAAGCCTGTGGGTGCCAGCTCCCGAGGCTTACTGCAGCTCTATTTCAGAATTGGCTCCATCTCCTCTATTGGCTGCCAAAGCAAATGAGGCCCTGGTCATTTAGGGGATCAAGTCCTCATTTAAGATAAGTCACAAAGTGAGACAGATCCAAAACCAGCATTACAAAATGTTTATCTCAAGCAATATCTGGCTGTGTCACATACACAATGTATAGTGCATACACTAATATGTACTGACATTTTTCAGACTGCGGGACTGCCCAAGTGAATTTGTGTAAACTAAATATATCTGAAGCAGATACTTGCTTTAAAGTATACAGTTAAACTATATGTTTCAGGTGAACGTTTCAAGGCTTCTTAGTGGATTTCCAAGCATATGTTAAGTTTCTCACCCATAGGTGGGGCCAGATTCTCTATTTTGCTTCTGAAAATCCTAAGGTAAGAGCTACCACTTGCTGCTCCTTTGCAAATCTGGCTGCAGAAATTGAAACAATGGAAAGTGCTCAGCACACTAATAGGATAATAGTTTATATCCTAAACTTCCTAATCTGTGGAGAATGCCTATGCAAAATAGAACAAGAACACTATAAAAGAAATGCTACTAGTGCTTCACATACCATACTCGTTTTTGTAGAGAATCTTGGATTCTAGAGCAAACAATCAGAAAAGGGGATTTAAGGAGATGAATCCTGTGCATAATAAAGTTGCTAAGTCTCCTACATTTAAAACTGTATCATTAAGTCACTCTTTCCCACAGGGGTGGTGTACTTTAGATTGATACTTATCTTTAATTTTGATTAAATTAAGGTTATCCTTTTGGTTATCTATTTTGTCTTCCTTTAACTGAGGATTTTTTCATATAGCCTAAATATAGCAATTACTTCTAACAAAGCAGGCATCAGTGCTATTTGCAGTTGAACTGACCTGATGTGTGACCTCCTAAGACTCATTGAACCAGCCTGTAAGATTTCCTTTTAGTCACTGTGATCTTATCTAAGGACTAGAGATACCATGTCTAAGGTACAACACACAGCACAGCCTCCCTCTGGCACCCACAAAGCTAACACAGCACAACCCTTACAGCTCCTTCATCAGCAGCCAAACCAGGTGTCCAACTTGATGTCAATTCCTAGTTTTCTCATGCTCACTACCTCTTTGACATGTTGCAATTCATTCATGATGCCGTATCTCAGCTCCAAGGCAAACTCCTGCCTAAGGATCCAGGATGGTTTTACCTGCAGATTAGGAATCACCCTGCAAAGTGTTTCTCCCTTAACTAATGGATTATAGTCGCACTCACTTTTTTAGTCTAAACTAATGTCCTTGGAAGGGGCTCTTACCTCTTCACAATGAGTTAAAATAAAGGTTTTTTGTGTTTTTCTTGGCATCAGTCTGTGCTTTTGAAACAATGCATGAAATGCACTAATAGCTTCTGCAGGAACATTACTTTATATAACAACAGTCATGGGCTATTTTCACACTAAAATACACAGGTTTTTATACAGATCTAGGTTCTCCACTATTCTGATAATTTTAAAAGCATAGTTCATAAAAAAAGACTAAAGAAAGTGAGACGATTTAGCTTGAAACAGTAAATGCAGAAAGGGGATACAACAAAGTTATGCAACAAAGAGTTGCATAAATCTGCCAGGGACACACAGGAGAAAAGAGCTATTTAAGTTGAGGGGTGTCATGGTTTAACTTCAGCTGGCAACTAAATATTGTCTTACCACTTGCTCATTTCTCTGCCCCTGTGGTCTGGGGGAGATGCGAATTGGAAGGGTAAAAGTGAGAAATCTCATGGGTTGGGATAAGAACAGTTAGTAAGAATAAATAGATAAATAAATAAATAACACCAATAATGTAATTAAAAGGATAATAACAAAGAAAGATAAATAAGACCCAAGAAAGACATCTTATGCAATTGAAAACAATTGGTCACCACCAACCATCTGATGACCAGCCAGGCCCTCAGCCACAGGACCCCAGCCAACTTTCCCCCTCATTTTATTGCTGAGCAAGGCATCATATGGTACAGGATGTCCCTTTGGTCAGTTGGGGTCAGCAGTTCCAGCTGTGTCCCCTCCCAACTCCTTGCATATCCCCAGTCTTCTCACTGGTGGGATGAAGTGAGGAAAACACCTTGACTCTGTGTAAGAGCTGCTCAGCAGTAACAAAAACATCTCTGTCTTATCAACAATGTTTTCATCACAAACCCAAAACACAGCCCCATACCAGCTACTGTGAAGAAAATTAACTCTACCCTAGCCAAAACTTCCCTGCATTCCAGCCAAATCTTTTGTGCCACCTTACAGCCCCAAACTGTCTTGTACTACGTCCTTTACACAAGACACAGCTCTTCACTAATGTGCTACAAAAAGCACAGCTATCCTTATTTTTGGAATGCTAGGCTAAAAACCCACACTGGAAGTAGTTATGGTGTCTCTGGATCAGCAGGCATCATATGGGAACAAAGGCAACTGCTGCACCTTGAGGAATCAGCCACTTCACTCCAGGGACTGCTAACTCCAAGCAGATTGCAAGGTTCTTATCCCGTGCATGCCAGAAAAAAAAATCCACAAGGATTCATTGTGAGTTGGGGCCGCTGCTAAGATGCTAAGAATCGCGATAGTTCATAGACACTCTCTTCACCACCAAAAGGAAAAGAGATTACCCAGAGAGCCCAGAGTAGCCTGCTTGAAGAGCTCCCAACAGTAGAAATTCACTATGAAAAAGTACAGAAATACAGCACAGCTTTCCATTGTACTTCTCTTATGCTTTAGCAGACCTTGTACACTCATGGGGGTATCTCAGTCATTTCTACACCAAGACTGATCCACAGGTGCACAGGTTTGTGTGCATCCTTATTTTGCTGAAGGCTCCTGTGGCATAAATACCTGGTTACAGAACATACCCAGCCCTTCCTGGCTGGCCTGACTAAGAAGGCAAATCTGTATCTTCAAACCCTCCAAATACGAGGGCTGGTTCCAAACCAGACCCTCCCACAAGAGTGCTTACCCAAACACTCCTAGAATGCCACCTCCAACTCAAGTTCCTTATAGCAGGAGTTTTTCACTGGGAGCATAATACCACAGTGCATTAAGTCTACGCCTAATGTGGTTTATCCTTTGTTTACAGGTCACTGCAATCTTTGAGGATTTAGGTTAGCGTAAACAGATAAGAAGAAAATTATTATTGACAGTTAAATACAATTAATATGAACACAAGTCTTCTTACACAGATCTGTCTGCTGCAATTCACACATACCCTTTCTTCATTTCTGATCAATGTTCATAAGGAAAATGAAAAGAAACATTGAGAGAATGCAAAACCATAAAGATTCCCTACCATGCAGGGGGTTTTCTGAACACCACACTGGATTTTGAAGGCTGCTGCACTAATGTCTTCAAATCGAATGAGCTTGTTACAGCTTGCCAGGCTGGTCCTACTGCTTGGCTGAGGGATGCAGGAAAGGGCATCCCTAAGTAGCTCCTCATTTCGGCTCACTATCTTCATTTCCCAGGTCTTCACATCCCCGTTCAGGTAATCCTCCTCACCAAAATCCTTCAGTCTCTCAGGGTTGATAGCGGGTGGCTTCTGCCCAATCAGGCCATTTCTTACGGGCACATCCTTACAGCAATGAAGGTCACAAACTGCTGGGATATCTTGTTTTTTTATTTTATTGTCATCCCTGAAAACAAATAAAAGAAACTTGTTAGAAAGGCTTGGATGATTAAAGGCTTGACATTTAGCGTTTTAGAAGGATGCACATGTCAGTTGCTCTTTGCAAGCCTAGAACAGGCAGAGTGAGCTGCTACTGTCACATTCCCTACCTGTACTAGGTGCACTGAAAGATACTGTAACCTTCCACCTCTTAGAACAGCCACAAATAACCCAACCTGTGGGCAAACTGTGAAACTCTCCTACCCAAGAAAATAAGAAATATATAATCTGTGTTGTCTGGAGAGCAAGACCTTCCTTAGTACTCAGTATTCAACCAGCAATGATCCTGGTTCAGTGCTTCCAAAAATTTTGGAGCAACTAGAATTGTATTTTCTGTACACAATTCTATCTTTTTCAAAAAAGGCAAGCAGATGCTGCAGACCATTCCCATAAACTATTAATAGCAGTAACAAATGCCAATATGTGGTGCACAAGAGTTCTGCTCTCTGCCCTTTCATACTTGCAGAGCATACTCTTGGACAGCCACCAACTGCCTCATGATGGTTAGGAAATTACTTTGATAAGGGATAATAATTATATCCTCCTACAGAGCTGAAGAATTAGGTCTTCTGATCTGTGGGTTAACATTTCATGGGTAAATACATGTGTAGATATGGCAGAAATGTGGTGGCACAAAAGAAACTTAGGAGAGACAACACTGCCAGAAAAATTTGCTGGATTTTCTGCCTTCAACTGCCTGACTCTATGGTCCAGAGCACTCAGTTCACAAGGAACAATGTACTGCAGTGCAGGATTTTGCACTCCTATTAACAGATAAATGCAAAACTTCTAGGAATTCTTGGAATTTGGAGATTATTATGGGGAAAAGGAGCATTAAGCAGAAGACCAGTGATTTGGGAAAGAGCTGATATCACCCCTGGTTTGTGGCTGTGATTAGACAGACGGTAAAAGCTCCTCTACATGACTCACTATAATCTATTTGGTAGAAATGGTTTTCTAAAAACAAACATGTTAAATTATGGCAGAGATTCCAGCATTATTTCCAACAAAAAATATTTACCTTTTTCTTAGAATAATTTGGGTCTAAGTTTTGCAGTTATTCATCAACAGGACTGGCTAAAGCACATTTTAGAGTAGTGATCAACACCATAATATGCTTTGCAGCAACTCCCAAAAGAATTTTTAAATATTTAGAAACATCTGTTTTTTGAGCAATTGCCCACTTTGGGCAGTATCATCCACTTCCTTAATGGTATCAATAATCCGTGCCAGTAGCTCCGGCTTGCAATTTTTCCACTGAGGAATTCACATAACAATATGGGCAACATAAAATGTTTTATTATTAGAATCAAGTAATATACCATAGCATCAGTCATTCTGTATATTTTCACAGGAAAAAAATTTTGGAGCAAGATCTTCTGTCTCTAAAATTAATGAGAACACTTATTTTCTAAGATAAATAAAGTATATACACATTTGTAACCTTTTTATATTGAAACTTGTGATCTAAAGTATTTTCCCAACACTGTACCTTAAAGCTGATACAGCCTAATACCAGGTGTTCTGCTTTCAAATGAAATGACTTAGCAAGTAGCTCTGTTCTATACTTTTCTGCATCTCTGCTCCATTGGGGTTAGACAGCTGGAACACTTCATGAAGATGTTAAGCTTCCAGTGTTAGCTCAGGTGCACATGAGTCTGCTTAAAGCAAAGCTGAGAACAAGATCAGACTGCCTCCCTGTGAACTTGTTACAGCACAGCCCCCTAAAAACAACAGCAGCAGCATCCAAGAGGCCACAGCACTGAGTTCATTCCACACCCCTCCCTTCCAAAAAAATATTTTCCATGTCACAGACTCCCATAACCACTCCAAAAGGAAGAACAGATACATCTTATTTCTGAACATACTGTCTAAAATATTTAGTAAGCATTAGCAATGAATTGTGTTCTTACACTGGAAATGGTTTAAAGGGGTCTATGTAGGATAAAAAAAATAGGCAGATCAAAAATTTGTGACTTTACGGGTCAAATTTTTTATCCAACTGGCATTTGAGATGGAAGAACAATTCTTGTTTTTCATTGCATCTGTTGCAATCAAAAAGTCTATAAAAACACCCAGCCAAAGATGACCACGAGAAGTTTATTGAAGCAGGATTCTGTGAGAAAGTAGAAGTTCATGGTAATGTCTCACCACACTAGTGCCATCAAATACTTGTTGCTGCAAATAGAAAGACCAAAATGGTATATTGATTTTTGCCCTAGTCTTAGGTTTCCCTTTTTTGGCAGAAAAGAAAGGATTCTCAGTCCTTGATGTGCAGTACCACTCTCATGATCAGTGAGTATCTGCTCAGACCTCCAATGGAGACAACACCTTGTGACCATTGGAAGAAGGAATAGAAATCACACAGCTGTAAAATATGTATAGGCTATTCAGGCTTGAGCTGGGTTTAGAGCACATCTGAATTATTACCATCTCAATATTTAATATGAAAACTGTAATACATTTGCATCTGAAAACTCAGCAGCCTCTTTATCAAGGGGATATCATTCTATTGTATGTATTTATTTCAGAATAATTCTTCTGAATAAAACTTCGATTCTTCTTCTACACCCACATGTTTAATTTACATTAGAAAATTATATTTTCCCATATTGAGCCCACCTGGATGTGCCACAGATCCTCCTAGAGCTCTCAAACTCCCAAAGTAAACAGTGGGCTGAGGTTTGATCACATATCACAAATGGGCAACTAATGACCCTGCTGGGTAAAAAGTATTTCATGCCTCAAAAGCATTCCACATGCTTGGCAGAGATCCATAAAGATTTCTTTTACAGGAATAGCCAAAGCAGGCAGCAAAGCATGCAAGCGCCCACAAAAACACAGCACGTGACTTCTCAAGCACAGTCACAAAATACAGCCCCTAGTCCAGCAGTCATGTCCACCAGATGAAGATCTGAGCCAACATAAATACAAACCCCAGCATTATAAAGCACTGCTCCTTTCAAATGGAGCTTTTCCTTTTTGGGAGTTTGACAGAAGTTTTCATTAAAAGGCCTGTTTATTTCCAGACATAAAACAAATACCCAGCTGGCAAGCTTTGTTACATGGTTATAAATTACAACATTTTACCTTTAAAGTGATTAGTAAAAGCAAACATGAAAACACAGTTTATAAACCTACTTTTTCAAGAACAGCTGCTCAGCATAACTGGAAAAAAAAGAGAAGATCCATATGCAGACTTTCCATTTAACAATTAAGGTACAGGAAAAAAATATAATTTGTTTAAGTAGATAGCTTTACATATTTTAAAATCTCAAAGTCAATGCAAAAACAGTGTGTACCAAAAAGGACTCCTACAATAATAAAAAGCAATAACTTGGAACGAATAATTTTTCTATTTCCAGTTTGGTTTTTTGAACATACTGATAATATACATCAGTATGAATATTATCAGTATGTTCAAACAGCACTAGGGGAAAAAATTAAACAACAGCAATATTAACAAACTAAGAAAATAATAAAACCAGCAAAAATAATTTTATGAAGATGAAAGGCAATAATGCATGCTATACCTAAAGACCACAACTGTTGCCTTTGTTAGACAGAGAAGTGTCCAAGTGTGCAATGATGGACAGTTACTTGTCCCCATTGTGCAGCACGTTCAGATTGCCTCCCTCAGCATCCACAAAACAGACTAAACAGATTAAACTGATGCACTGGATCTCCTCAGCTTCTAAAACTGAAGCAAAATCTGCAAAACCACACATGTCCAGGGAATAGCAAAGTGTGAAAGACTAGTCACCGTTCTGCCCAGTACAAATGTTAGGGGGAGATGGTATTAAAGTATCGGGTAGAAAACTTAAAATTTCCCTTACTAGAGAAAATAATTAGCTTACAGAACTCATTGCAAGAGGACTCTATGAAGAACAACAATGTAAACAGGTTCCTAAAAAAAAGCACAACTAAATGGAAGTAGTGACCAATACACACATCGTTCAAGAATTAATCTGTGATTCAGGAAGCCCTCGAGCACTTGGCAAACTCCATGAAAGCATATGAGAGAAAGTGTCTTAGGTGGCTTTTATTTTTCTCCCAGTTCCATTACTGGCCACCCCTAGAGAGAGGACACAGAGGAGGACTGCTCTTTGGCCTGAGCCAGTGTTGCCATTTTGATTGCAGATGTACCCGATGTCAGCAGTTGGTCCATTTAGCAGCTTTTACACTTTCAAAATGAGTCACAACAGCATGTTTTGAGGCAAACATGAAGTTGAAATTATGGACATACATTCCCATGTACTGGTTCACAGATGGAAATTCAACTGTCACAAAAGGAAACTAATTTTAATATAAGACAGAAAACTCAGCCTTTCTTTGTCATTCCTACAGCAGCTTTTGTCATCTGCATTCACAGTGATACACATTCACTATTAAGAGAGACTGACAGTGTTGCAAAACGTGCAAATGTAAACATTTTCTTAAGCAAGGGATGTTTTTGATGTTTGATGTTTGTATATTTTCAAGCCTAATCAACTAGAAGGGAGATTTAATCCATGAAACAGCAGCTAACAAGCTCTAACAAAGCCAACTCAGCAGCTGTGCTGAAATCAGCTCTGACTGGGTAAAAGGTGATTCTGGCAGGGGCAGATTGCAACCACCAACCCAAGAAACCACTGACCCAAAAGAAGAGAAAGACTGGACATGAGGACTAATTAGCATGAGAAGCAAGAGAATCATTAAACAAGAGAAGACAGAATACTAATTAATAAGAGAACTTGTAGCAAATGAAAGCTAATTCCTTTGTTTGTTAAAATGTATCAATAGTAAAAAGCATTGGTAATTGGTGTGCTTGATTTGTGGACTCCACAGATGACCCAGGCTTGTGCGACTCTCATATATAATGAATGGCACTCAGTGTTGGCACTAATTATTGGCTTGTTGCACACCAGGTAAGGAATCTGATTTTTGTGGACAGCAACAGTAGGGCACAGGTTCTGTGGAATACTTTAGCATCCTTATAGGCCTGTGCCACGACAAGAAGTTCCAGCTCCAATGCCCAGCTTGGGCTGAGCAGTCACAAAATGTTAAGCTTGAATACCACTTCAAGCTCATATGTACATGTTCTCTACATGTGGATTTTAATTTTGTCCTTTTTTAATGTTTTGGGTGTAGGGGTTTCTTAAGGTCATATCTATATGCTGCCATCATCTTCAGGCTCCCTGAAGACTTTCCTGGAGCACACTGACCAAGAGACATTGGTAAGATACAGCTTTAGACATATTTGTCATCTGCTTTCAGGTAACTGGGCTCAGATCTTACACCTGCAAGTTCAGAATACTTATTATGGCAAAAGGTGTCCCCTTGAAAGCCACTTCTGGCTCTTTGCTCAGTGTTGAGCAGAGATGGGTCACGTACAGGGGAAAAGGCAGGGGGAGCAGCCTGCTGCAGGTAGCAATCTGCTTGGCTTGACTGCAGTGTGACTGGGGCTGGGATCTCCTCTTACAGGAGTGAGAAAGAGGCAATCCCAGGATATGACAGAGAGGGCCCTTTCCCTCATCCAAATCCCTTTTACCCAGAACTTCTCCAGCTCCATTAATCCTTCTAATTCCATGTCCCAGTGCTGTCTCCTCTGACCCTTCTTGCTACCTGAGCCTCCCAGACCCCTCTGATACTTTCCTCATTTGTTACAATCCCCTTTCCCAGTAGCTCTTAAACATTCCTGTTCCATCTCAACTCCTCTTCTACCTTTTTACCAATCCCCAAATACATCTAAATACTGCAATGGTAGAAATTCTTTAAAGCATCTCAGCAGCTTGTGCAAGTGGGACTTTATGAAAGATAAATGGTAGAAAAATGGTGAGATAAAAGTATCAAGAAGGATCATAACTAATGTCATCTTCACTACCAGAAATTCCAGGTTATGCACTCCATAGTGTCTGAGTGCCCTGCACACTACTACAGGGTGACAAGTAAACAGCTGCAGGCACAGGGAAGGAACACAATAAATCTGACAACTCTGTCTCTTTGACAATAAATTCAAAACAGATCAAAGACAATACTGCACTCTAAATATGACTGTCTTGAATTATCAGTGTTTTGTGTAACACTAGTACTTAGAAACACCCATTTAAGACTGTATCACTCCAACTAGTGGCACATACAGGATGGAAATATAAAATGCATGTCTGACTTTTATATATCTAAAGCCTGTGCAAAGTGATTGTTCCTAAATCACATAGGAATCACCAACACCTTCCCCTAAACAGAAAGACAAGTTCAGCAAATATTAGCTCAACTTTATTGATGGAAACTGGGACACAGATCCAGTGACTTGCCTAAGACTTCCACAGGGCTATTTGATTATCAGAGTGTCTTAAAGACAAAGAGGTTGGGGCATAGTAACCAGCCTGGATGACAAAAGTGTAAGCACTGTGACCACCCAGCAGAGACAGGTACATAATAACCAAGCCTTGAGACTGAGCAGGCCTTTATAACCCTACTCACCATGTACAGGTCTGACAAACCCGTGTGACGCTGCACCAGCAACACACACAAAGAAAGCTCAAGCAGGAAACAACCAAGCTGTATTGTCACCTCTGATAAAATCTCTCCTTGCTTTTAGCAAGTCAGATTTACCAGAGCCTGAGCCTGGCACTATGTATGCCTTCATCTGTGGTCATAATCTGTTGCCATTCTTCTGTACACGCTATGCACATGTCAGTTGTGAAGTTGAATGTATTCTCAGTCTAGAGGTTTCCTGGTGACTAACACACCTCCATAATTCACTTCCAATTAGGAACAAATAGCATGACTCTAAATAGAGGAAAGAGTGGTCCTGTGCTGAAAGGAGATTCACAGTGCACTGCAAAACAGGTCATATCATGGGTGACTTTAGGCAAGCCCTTTTTGCAGTGCAGAAGACCTTGTCTTCCCCTTTATTAACAGCATCAGGCCCACTGAAACAACTTATGTCCTAAATGTTAGCAACATCTGTGACAAGGAGATGCAGGAAATGAGAATTGTTTCTTGTTTATACCACATCTGGCAAAACAAGAGCGTGATCTCCATAGTGGTGTCCAGATAATAAAACTGAGGGAGAAACAAACTATGGAAAAGGTTAAGAATGAGGTTGCACAACACCACTATGCCATGTATGTGCACAGCCTCAGCTCATGCTACACAAGGACACTAGATGACTCTTAAATTCCATCTGCACCATCCAAGTCTGAAAACAGGAATTTAAGATCACCATAAGCACCATAACAAAGACAACCACGGACCTGTAATAACAGGATCTAACATGGGCTATCCCAAGATAAACTTTCAGCAGTCCATTGGCCTGTCTAGGGTTATTTCTGATACTGTACTCATGAAGAAATAAAAAAGCTGAACTCTGTGGGCTAAAAATATTCAAATCTCCACCACTTCTAGTGGATAACTCCAAGAGCAACTCATACCCACAGGACCCTGGGAGATTATGAAAAATGACAAACAATTTCTGGGATTTTTTTGTTTGGTTTGAGTTTTTTAAGTAAGGAAAGGAAAAAGAAAGCATTACCTATACAGCACAGCGACTAAATAAACAACGAGGCGAAGCAAAACTCCAACTACGACACCATAAGGAGGCAGGAGGGGTCCAGGGGTTGTCATGTCCGTGGGCCTGGCCCTGGGTGGACCCCGAGGGCTGACCATGACCCCTGAGGGGGATAAAGGAGCACTCTAGCTCTAAGTCAGACAGCAATATTCTCCAACCTTTGCCAGAAAGGATCGTAGTCTTCGTCTTCCCTGTAGCGGTCCCTGGGACTTCTGTTTTTTAAGACCCTGAAGTAGATAAACTGTGCTGCAAAATTCATTGTAACTCCTGGTACAAAGCAAAGCTGGGAGACTGCTGGCAGGGGACACACTTGCCTGTGAGAAGTGTCAGCCCTGCACTGCCTGGGTGGGAAATAGCAGGCAATGTGCTGTAAGCAGCTCTCAGCGCTGGCTGGGGGGGAAGTGCCTTTGAAAGAGATGGCTGCTGCTATTTAAAGAGATTATTTCAGAGCCCAACCTGTCCTTGTCAATTTGAGTCAGGGCCTGGATTATGCTTGGGTGACGCTCTGTTAGCAGGACACTTGAAGCTTTAGTTACTTACTGCTTAGCTGGGGAGCATGATCCTGACCGGCTGCAGGGCCCATGACTGAGCAGCAGGACTCTGGTAGGCAGAGCTGCAGGAAAGGAATGCCAGGTCTGGGGTGGCTGAGTCTCTGCAGGGATCCTTTAAGGCAGCACCAAGGGACACTGTCCTCATGGCTGAGGCACAGAGGAGACAGCTCAGTTTGTGTGGGTCTTCTCTTAACACAAGTCCCTGTAGCAGAAAAATACAGGTATGTAGATCATAAAGAACAGAAAAGACCATCTAGGGGAAGGACTGTAGCAACAGTTAGCTATATCTATATAGATATCTGTTATATCTATTTATATATATATGGGGTTTATATATCTTATCTATCTATACAGAAATATATGTGTGTGTATATATATGTATATATATATATATATAAACACTCCATCTAAGCCTTTCTGTGCCCTGAGGAGCACTAGCAAAGGCAGAGTCACAGCTCCAGATACAGAATGGAGGGATGCAGCAGGGATGGGACAGAGGTTCTTTTGTGGTACGTCTCCTCTCAAATATATTCCTGATGGAGTGCAGCCTCCAGACTGCCTGGAGATGGACCAGATATCCATTTCCAGGTATGAGTGGTCCCTCAGTACCCTCTGCTTTCTACTGAAAGCATACAAAATCTTCATCTCCGAGAGAGAACAGACATGTCATAAAACCTAACCCAAGCTGTGACCTAACTCTCCCCATAGGATATCATGAGAAATGCTATAATTTGATTTATATGGGAGAGTCAGAATAAATGATCAAATAGTCTTCTGGGATCTCTGGAGAGTCTGAGCTGGTGGAGCCTTCCCTACACTGGCGTGGCAGGCAGGCCCATGTTCTCTTGACTTCATAAGTACTCGTTAAGGTCCAGATTCACCACTTTTTCCAGTTTCTCACACAAACCCCGTTTATTCTTCCTCTTCCAGGTGGTGGATGTGCAGGTTGTGGTGGTGCCATGTGCTACAAGTGGCCACAGCCCAGCAGCATGCTGCTGCCAGGAGAGATGAGAAAAAACGCACTCAGCTGCTGCCAGCACTCGCAGCCCTGCAGCCAAGGTAAATTCAGGCCAGCTTCTCTGGTGCCTTGAAGCACAGAGGGAAAGGCAAGGGGAGTTCCTACTTTGTTCACAACACATCTGAACTGCAATGGTGGGCAGGAAATGGAACTTTATAGCAGTGAAAATGACAATTCCTTTGGTTTTTGGGTATCTGGGGGTCCAGACCTATGCACTCAAGCCTTGAGATGAATTCAGTTCCTCACAAAGAAGGCTCTGATTTGGGATTGACACTTGTAGACCATGCTGCATGAGTAAAAGGACTTCTGGGACCATTTGTTCAAGAAGCTGGAAACAAATTCAACAAGCTGTTGCATGACAGAAGTACATGAAGCACTGAATTGCTATCCCTGTAAAACACTCCCAAACAAGCAGCCAGCAATAGAAAAAGGATATTTGGGAATTTCTGCTGCAGATTTCAGCCCATGTCAAACATTCTTTCAAAGCTCTTGCAACTTCCAAACCTGTTCACAGTGCTTTAAAGCACACCACAATCACCACAGGAAGGAAAAACTAGCTTTCAGCCTTGATTTTTTCTTTTATATGGGTGGAAGGAAGGGATGAGTAAGATATAATTGCAGTGCTGGTACAGTCAAGTGATATCTAACACAATTGCCGTGAAACTGTCAAGGACACTAAGTTACAGGTCACCTCAAATGATATTTCTTTTCAAATCCAGAGTTTCTTACTTCCTTCCCAGCTGCTCTTTGGTGGGTTCTAAGGGAAGGAAGCCAATGCCTCAGTGCTGTATAGCTTTCCAAAGGTTTCATTTATAACTTCCATGCTGCCACCACTCACACTTTGTGTGTTTCTGCAAGGAAATAATTGTTCATATCTGCCCAGCTTCAGGCTAAGACCTCAGTAAAACCAGACTTGGTCAGAGGCACTGTGTACATCTGAAATGGCAGTTATTGGGAAGTGGTTTTATCCACATCATAATAAAATATTATCTTGTACTTAGATAATTTTGAGTCCACAGAAAGAAATAAACCACACAGTTATATCAGAGAGAACTGAAATTCAATGGTCATGTGCTGGTGTGTAAGAAAAAGCAATGATTAGGACTGGAAAGAATTGGAAAATCCAAGTCTCAGAATAACAGTTTTACACTCACCAGGTCACATGTAACTGCCAGCCTTTTTCCCTCAGTCCCTGGCACAAAACCCATTAAAAATAACATAATGTGGAGAGTAACAGCTGCTTCTTTTTCTAAAAACCTTTTAAACAAGGTTATGCTGCACTTTTCCTGAACTAAAAAATAAAATAGAACCATTCTGCTGTCAGAATGGAAAACAATGCTTCATTCTCTTGTAACCAGAGAGAACTCAGTTTGGACAGCACTGAGAAAAATAGCTATGGCCATTGTAAATAAGGACTTTATTGAATTACAGGACTTGAAAGATTGTTTTGAAGGGCTAGCCAAGCTTTTCCCCACACTAAATAAAATTAATAACATTTCCAAACTCAGTGAGAACAGCATGGGTGGGAAGTGATAGTCTACCCAAAGCAGAGAATTCTTTACAGAATTTGATCACTTGCAGAAGGAAAGAGGGTGGAGACAGTCTGCAGTTAAGACAAGAAAAACAATAAAAATTTCTCAGAGAATAGCAACTCAGAAAACCAAAATGATAATTGAGGATTACACAATATATTGATGCAAATGTGGTGGTAAACCACTATGATAATCAGTATGGATAAAGAAATACAGACAACTCATAAAGAATTGCCAACTAAAAAAAAAAAAAAAAAGAAAGGAAAAAAAAGAATAGGCACCAAAAAGCTTCCCATTTCCTTCTAACTAAAGATACTAATTTAAGTCCCATCTTAGATTCTTCATAATAAATCAATATGCATAGAGCAGACCAAAGTTTCAGCCCCCAGTGTTTATATTTTTCAGATAGCAGCTGACCCACAGCAGTAAAATGTCACATTCCCCCATTTGCTATCTTTAGGGATCTCAGAAAAGGCTGACAAGGTAGATTCAAATCAGTGGAAACAGAAGTAGCTTCCTCAAGCTGTATTTCACAGAGCCTGAAAGAAAGGGCATGCATCAATTCAAAGAACATATTTGCTGGAGCAAGAGGCAACAGGAAAGTCTGGATGTGTTTTATCTAAAGTTATGGAACAGAATGTATCTGTTTATGTGGGACAGACTGTATCTGTTTTATGTAAACATTTTGCAGAAAAGATGAGATATTTCTCAAGGCAAAGAGCGAAAGTTTATATTAGAGTCCAAAAATTATCTCCTCAAAATATATCTATATCCCTAAGAGGTCTAATACTAAGATGCTGAACCAATCACATCACATGAGAAAAAACTGACAGCACAAAGCTTTTGCCTTGCTGTTACAAAAAAAATGTACATTCTTTTCTACTGAGACAAAATAACTAATAAGAACCAGCAAAATTTTGTGCTGCTGTTTGGGATATTTAACTGTAACATCCTGCTTATCTGAGTTTCAAGTGGTAGGATAACAGTTATAATACATGCAGAGGCAGCAGATTAGCATTGCAGATGCATGAAAGTACCCAGTAGTCTATTCTAAGCCACCCCACAAAATTATATTAATGAACAAAGACTGTAACCAGTTATCTTTGAATAACATGAGATCCCTTATGTTATCACTGGCTCCATGTGGGTCTAAAGCACTGGTCATGCAGTTGTGTTCGCACAGAGTGGAAGTGCACTGGCTGGAGCCCACACAGGCAATCACTCAAAATCCACATTTGATTGTCTGTGCAGAGAACGGCAGCTATGGTCAGCAGTTTCACTTCTGCTTTTCCAGACACATTAGACCATCAGAGTGGCACCATATAATTTCAAAGTACTGCTGCAATAACTTTTTCCTCACTAACGGAGATTACCAGGCATTCAAGTGGCAAGTGAACGTGAGCTGAAACACAATTAATGCTGGGGCTCCTTAACAAACTTAACTCCCAAAGGGATTCTGGTTTGCCACAGCCTATACACAACCACTACACGATGCTTTCAGAGGCTTAAAATGCTTTCGAAGATGAAGATGTTTGAATGAAGATGTGTGACCAGCAGCAGAGAAGAACAGATGGGGTTTCTGCCGAGCGCTGGCCGGGGTGCCGCGCACGGGCCCGCTCAGCATCGGCACGGACCGAGCTCCGCTTCCGCGGCAGCCTGAGCTCAAGGTCAAGAACGCGACAGTCGGGGGCTGTTCCTGTGTCCGAGACACTCACTGATCCAAATCCTCCTCCTGCCCTCCCGCGGTGTCTAATTAAAACGCTGAACTCTCGGTTGCAGTTCACGCTGTGCTGCAGATCAGCTCACCTGGGCTCTGCCCAGCGCTGTCGTGGGAGGAGCAAAGAGAAGCCGCCGGAGCCAGAGGTGGGGCAGGAGAGGAAGCGGCCCCCGGGGTAACCTGGTGGCCACAAATAGGTCACCTCGGTGCCACCTGTGAGGCAGCTCCCCAGCTGCCAGGGGACATTCAAACGTGTTTGCCAGCCCGCTCCCCACGGCCCTTCCCTGCTCCCCCCACCCTGCCTCGCCCCGCCTGCTCCCACGCTCTCATTCCAACAATCCCATCAAAGCTGTGCAATCGAATCCCTCCCAGTGGCCCCAGCAGAACACTCTGTGAACCCTGGACTGCTATAGTTTCTTCTATATTCAAACCATAGTCTTTTGCCCCATCAGCTTCTCCTAATTCACTTCTTTAATGATAAAGAGATTACTTCAGAATTATTTATAGCATCCTGATGATTCAATTGGCTCCTGTCCTCACCTTTGATGCTCCTTATTCCTCAAACACATGCAATGAGCTCTCCATTTCCCTCTTTTTTACCCTCTAATCTTATATTTCCTCTTTTCTCAGTGTTAATGAGACGTTAGAGAGTCACCACTGTAAAAGTCATCTCTTCACTATTGTGTAGATAGCAAAAAGTAGTATTCAAAAAGATAAAAACAGCACTTACAGAAACAAAAATTACAGAATGTTATAGATTAATATCTGCATTAAGACACAATATTTCTCTTATTCTTACAAAGAGTTCCAGTGGTGGGTCTGAATTAAAGGACATTTGGGACAGATAACCTAAAGCATTTTACTGCATCTGGACAGAATACTGTAACAGATCTTTTGACTTACTTTAAGCCAACTGGTCTCTTAAGGAAGAGGAAGGATGTCCTAAACTCTGACATTGGAAACAGCATCCATGCTATCCTGATTTCCTACACGGATACTGCTTCAGGTGATAATTCTTGCTCCTACTTCTTTCATCCTTAACTCTAGCTAAACTATGCATGCAGATACAGCAAACTAATAGCAAGTGTAGCCACCATCAGGCTCCCTCCTAAACACATATGGAACCCATTGCACTTTAAAAAACTCATTAGAAAAAAATTTTAGAAAAGGGGTGGAGGACAATAGTTGAGTTCACATCTGTTTTCCAACAACTGGAGTTAATGTCCTGCCTTTAGAGTTTGTGGAGTGTGGTAATCTGTTCATTTGTTCATATGCTTACAAGATTTATCTTGCCTTGAATCAACTTTTAATAGAAATTTTTTCATGGGCCCTTCTCTTCCTTCTTATGGTTATACTATTTCCCTATGGCAACTACCACAAATTCTCCTATTAAGTAGTGGCATTATGAAAGTATTTAAGTTGTCTTTTAATGCAGTTTTTCAGCTGGAATTAAAGAGGTGAAAAGCCATCTGTACCATATAGTAATAACTAGCTGCACTGTTGGGGAATCTTGTTGGACAGGATCCATCATGTGATTAACTACACAGGCAGAAGGATGAAAAAAAATTCATAAACATTCTTGCTCACTCTGCCTAGAAACATGTATTAGAAGCATGCTTGAAGAAAATTTGCAGCTAAAGACGTAAGGGATTTGTAATAACAAAGGAACTACTATCATCCTACCACAGTATTGTATATTCACTCACACACGCATTTAAAAAAGGAATTTTAACCAGGGATTTTTACTGCATTGGCTTTAAAATTATACACACACACTGTAAATTTTCAGAGAAATGGCAGTAGAGTGATTAGCTTGGCTTCTCTCTCTGGCAAGTCATTCTTCCCCTTGCAAATCTCCATGACCTTGTGGTAATTAAGAGAAAAGGAGACCGCACTGAGTAGAAACAAAAATGGGATTTATTTCCAGCTGTTTCTCTGTTTTGTTAGGTATCTCCACTCACATGGCAAACTTACCTATGTTCAAAGGCTTCACATACATGGCTGATGCCTTCCCCAATGGAGAAAGGTAGACAGCTGTTAAGTAACAGACCTTTGCCATACTGCTGTTTGTCATGCTGGTGTTCAGCAAGGTGCTACTCAACACATGAATAGCTTCTCAGGTATTAGCAGGTCCTTCATGGAACGAAATTGTGGCTTCAGTTTCAAGTAACTATCTCATTTAATTGGTGTGGTTTGCAATACCCATCTGCTAAAGACACTAGCTGAGTAATTCTAATTTGGGAATAATCAAGTACTTCCCCTGTATTATTTTCCCCGAATATTATCTACCACAGACTCACAGATCTATTTCCCATTTTTATGTGACGCAAATGGGTGCATGTAAAGTTACAACAGCAAAGGGCCACAACCTTCTGCAATAGAAAATATAGCAAATATCAGATCACCGTGTGTGCGGTACAAGACTGGGAGTCAAGAGTCTATTCCTGAATCACTAATATTGCTGGGAATATAGTTAATCCAGTTTTCCAGGGACAAAGGTTTCTTTTCATTAAAATGGGTGGGCACACTGCATATCATATTTCTGGATTCCTGAGGCATAGCCAGGCTTCATAAAATGCCTGAAATCTGTCAAATGAAAGGTCATAACAACTAGTTAAAAATGCAAAACAAACAACCTAGTTCACTAATACTTCATGTGACCCACCTTTTCCTTCAGCTTTCTGATTCAGTTTCCTTGCGGATCATTGCTCAGGAAGTTGAAGCCACGGACTGAAAACAGCCTGAAGCCATGGGATGCTTACCTAATGCTGGCAAACAGAATCCAGCCTAGTGTGCTGGCACCAAGATGACACCAGAGAGTCAGTTCCCGTAGCTGACTCACTGCTGGCTCTAGGCGTAGCACAAAATGTATTGTTTTGAAGAAGGCTGGATCAGAGTTGCCTGCTCCATGACACACACACTTGTTAACTTCTCCAGGGAGGGCAGAGACAGAGCTCATCTTCACAGCACTTCACGCTATGAACCACGTGATATGGGTTTTTTAACTGCACAGAGATTATGCCTCTATGACAAGAGCAGGAGAACTTGACACTTTTTGATGTCCCCTGCAAATCAAGATAAAAACACGAGTACAAGCTGATATACAACAGACCAGGGAGGGGCTTGCACTGGCACAGAACATGAAGGTGATCACTCATTCAAGGCTGCACCATAAGACCTGTAACTCCAACAGAGGCTGTCCCATGAACAACAGAGCCATCCCTGCCAGGGATGTGTGCTAAGAATCACTACTATCCAAAGCTTTAAATGGCAATGTCTACTTCATTCTAATGAAATCACCACTGCAAGAGGCCTTTCATCTGTTCACCAAACAGAAGTACTGTTGCAGAGCAAACTTCTGCTTCTCTGAGAAGCAGCCCAAAAGCTGCATACCTGCTCTGCACAGATCAGCCTCTGCAGGTAATAAAATTCTGCTTCTGCATCTGTTCAACAGCTGCTCCAGCCCAGCAGTCAGAAACCAAATGAATTAAGAGAGTGAAAGTAAGTGACCTCTTCCAAATGGATCATGTAACAAGTCTCAATTTACATTAGGTATTCAACAACCTCTAAGCAGCAAGAACTTCTGGTCATGAGCAGCTGACAGAAGTTAAGCCTGTGACAAGAGCTCAGAGTCCCTAGTAGATACAAATCTTCTCTCAGGGGCAGGTAGGCAGACTACATAAACCTTGCAAAGATTTCATCATACACCATGTTAAATTCAGGGTGCTGATTGTACTTCTTCATTTCCTTCTCTTCAGGGTAAGGCACTTTCCTCTCGCTACAAGGATTGGTTTCCTAACATATTTTTGTCTCCTGAAGTAATCTCCACTTAATTTTCTCTGTGTTTCACAAAAAGTTCTGTTTTTCCAAAGAGTTTGCTCAGCTATATCCTTTGTCAGCCCATGCTGCAGGATTTCATGCCCCAATAGCAATGTGATTTTTTCACATGGCACATATGTCCTCTGTCAACATACACCCTTTATTTAGTCCATTCCTTCTCCCTATGCACCCTGTGGGATCACTGTGCAGTTATTTATTGCTTTTGCCAAGCATTTAACTAGTCCATAAAAGAGATACAGAACGACTGTACCAAAAACAAACAAAAAAGTGCCTCCCAAAATAGACTTAGTTTTTATGTTGGCTCTCCCTTTCACCAAACTGCCTGCTGGCATAAATTCACATCCCTGTTCACTGGTATGCTTTTTTTGGCTGCCAGTATCTTGGGAACATCTCAACAGCTGGATTTTGTGCAAACCTACATTCATATGATCTCATTGTGTTCTCATATATGGCCATTTCAAAGATGAATGTGCTAAAGAATGCTTTCTCTGGTGGTAATCAGTTACTGACTACTCAGAACACAAATATGTTTGCATCATATTCTTTCTTCTGCTCTCACATCTTCTGTCTTCTGAAAAACCTGCTTTACAATTTAACAGGTATTGTCACATCCCTAATTTTTTTGTACTTTAGTTGCCAGTTGTCTTACCCTGCAGCTTCCTTCTGAGTATTTATAAATTACAAAAGCAATCTGAGGTAATTAACCAAGACGACCAAAAATCTCAGGACAGGTAGTCCTACTGAAAAGCAGAATCCCACTTGGCAGAAATATTCCTTCTGGCTGCATTTCCCTGCAGTGGAAAAAACTACTCTCTGATTACAGAAACAACCCCTGGAGGATAATACGAGAGAAAACCCACATTATTTTGTTTAGTTCTCCATGGCTATCAGACCAGCACCTCGCTATAGTCAAACATAACACAGTATGCAAAAATATGCAGCAAGTGCCTTAGAGGGACTGAACTCTTGCAGGAGCCTGAGAGCAATTCAGGAGGAACCTCAAGGAAATGTGCTCTAAAGGGCGTGAGTGGCCTCAGCAAAGGTGGTCTGGAATGGAAGTTGCCATATTTTTTACAGTGTATTGAAGGGAAAACTGTTTCAATGAATGTTCATTGCTTTTTAGTGTGTGGCATAGAGGATGGCAGAAAGAGCTTGCAGAAATCCTCCATGAACAGGCTCCCTTTGCAATACAGAGAATGCATTGGGTGATTCTGCTTAAAAAAGGACAGAGGCAAAGGATAAACATATTCAGAAAACAGCAGCCAACTATTCAGAAATATTCTTCTTCTGCTTCCCAGTCCCCTCTCTTCAAAGCACAGACAACACACAGAAAATGTCTTACTTCAAAAATCACATCCTACCACATCAGCATCTCATACTGAAACGCAGGGTACAGCTGAGGGTGGACTCACTGTTGCCTTTTGCAGTTCCCTTCTCAGGACCTGTTAATAAGAAAATTAAGATTTATGTAAGTTTTCAGCAGGCATAATCAAGTTTATTCTCAAAACAAGAATTCGTAAGATTCGCAGTATGCTATGTAGTGATTCAAGCCAAAACACCCAGAAAAACACTGCCAGTCCAATTTTCATAGCTAATTTAAATTTTTATTTCATAAAAATATTAACATATTCCAACCAACCCTTGAGGGCTTAATAAACACTGAGGTTGTTCTATGCCTCTTCAAAGTTATCAGATAAATTCCAGCCACAGAATCTCTGTTGCTGAGACTATCTTTTGCCTTGCAACTGAGCTTACAACCTGTTATGGAAGTCACTGAGGATGATTATGCTTTGAACTCTAAGACAGCATCTCTACAGGATCATTTTCAGATATGCAAATAATTTGATTTTTTGACTGCTGGGGGGGTGGTAAAGACCAAGGAAATCTGTTCTAGTTTGCAGGGGTTTATTTTCAATGGTTAAAACACTGTCTTGTCCTGAACAATGGTCTTTAAGATTAAGTAGGATGTCTTACTAGCCTCTCATTTTTTCTTGCAATAGTTTGAAAAAAGATAACTCAAATGAATATGATGAACAATACGTGGAAGGAGATACCTTAAGTGTTTTAACACCAGTCTAGAGCCGTCAAAGACTGATGCTTATCCAGTCAACGCCCGGGAACCTGCAGGACAAATAATGTTCAACCAAGATCCTGCTAAAAATCACCAGGTTGCCAGGCTACCATGAGTAGCGCTATTTTTGCATGTGATGTTACCAAGCCCAACCAATTTTAAACCCCTGCCAAACCAAGAAGAGCTCAGATGGCTCCTCAGGAACTCCTATGATACCGTCCAAACATAAAGCACCACAGACAGTTGTCACCTCCCACAAGACTGCCACACACTGTACTGCCCAAGGAAGATGTTTCTGCACTCTTCAAAAAGAGCATATAATGGTAAAAGCCCTATAAGCTCACAAGGTCTAAAGATAGCATGTTTTCCAGTGCCCCTGCTTTGCCTGCCCCAGATGAAATTTGACAGGGAAAGAAACTTCCACTACCCCTTCCTCCTCCTTTCTCCCTTCCTTGCCTTGCCCCACTTGCTGTATTTACAGGATCCAAAGCTTTTCATCGAATTCCATTCTGATCTGTGTAAAAAAATACAAGCGTGAAAAAAAACAACTTTGGGGAGCCTGGACCACTTCCAGCTTGCCTGGATAGATGGGCTGTGCATGAAGCTGGAAGGGTGTTTTCTAAAAGGAGGGAAGCAGAAGAGAACAGCTTAAGAATCTTGGCTCAGGCTGGGCATATTTCCTCCTAACTCTGGCTAAAGCTCAGCACGAAGGGCTGGACGAGGAGTCGATAGGAAGCCGGGGAGGGAGGGAGGGCGGGCGGCTGCGGGGCTCTCCAGCACAGCTACGGCAGAGCCCGCACAGGCTGAAACCATGCTTTTCCTCTGGGCACTGGCATTTGTGCTAGTCCTGCAGGAGCAAGAGCCTTTAGGTAAGTGACCCTCAACTTGCAAAGCAGAAACTATAGCTTAATCTCAGTATGGTCAATGACTTTGCATGGGGTGGGAGGGGGAGGCAAATAATTGCTTAATTTCTCTATGGATTTTATGTGAAGGTGACACAGATATATCAAAATTCTCTGATTTGAGAGGTAAAACTCCATTTTTGTGAATTAAAGTCTGTCCTGTAGGCATATTGCTTTGGTAGATTCAGAGATTTTTTACTTCTTACAGGAGATAGTATCACTCTACCTTCAGAAATTTAGAACCACATTGAGGTGCTGCAGAGAGTGCTCTGAATTTCCGTAATTACTGTTCTGGCAGCTGTATTAATATCACGTTAATCCACTTGGAAATGAGATTGAAGTTCAAGGTTATTAGAGAAAGATTCGCCTTTATTCAAAGCCTTCTTTTTAAATTTCCTGGTAACAGCATCACCATTTTATTTCTTCTGCTTTGGATTGTGTATTCCTGAGATTTTGAGGTACATAATGACTTCCCCAAAAGCCTTGGGAAAACAAAGTCTAAACAGAGAACATCTGACAAGCCTGCATCTGAATTCTACTTTCATTAACAAGAGATTAGTGCTGAATAACCTGTAATCACATTGTTGTGTGACTGAATGCTATTCAGTTTGGCTAGTTCAAGGGTTCACAGTCCCCGTGTAACCACAAACCTGGCTTTCCAGCCTGTTTGTACTACATCTTTTCTGCTAGCTGAGCCTCAGCTTTATTTTCCTTCTGGTCCTACTTTCTTGACAACATAATACTTGTATTTCATGGCAGGGTAGTAAGATCCTATTACATTCAAAACATTGCCTGAAAAACTGTTAGTCCCTTCTGCCCCCAAGTTCTAGTCACTATTCCTTGCCCTGACTCCCTCCTACTTAACTGGCTTTGTGATATTTATCTCAGTGATGAACTGAAATACCGATGCAACAGCAAGAGCACTCTAACTTGTTTTCACTCCACAAGAATTCACGATCCTCTTGTGAGTTTTGTGAGCTTCACTGAAATAAATGTGAAATTAAAGAAAAAAAAAAAGGCTTTGTCTATTCCCATAAAAGTATGGTTTTAACCTCAAATAATTCCCAAACTCAGATAAAATCCAGTTAATTAGAATAGCACTTCAATAATAACTGCAGTGGAGACTAGCACCCAGTATCATGCCAGGTGGCAGCTACTCAGTCAGCAAATCATATTTACTGTCTTAATGGTGTACATCACGCAAAATGAGAAATTTTGTGTCTGTCATGGCCAGGGGAGCACCCTGCCAGACTGAAGGCTTAAAAAAGCTTCTCTGCTACCCTTGAGTTGGGGAACATAACTTTTGATTCCCTTGCAGATACCCCCATCCTAACTCCCATGTGTTCCTTTTAAAAATTATTCAGCCAAACCAGAATTTACGTTTTAATTGAGCCATTAATATAAACAATCTCATATTCAAAGAGCTCAGCCTCCAAAGCATTCAGGAGGAGAGGCTGGCACGGGGGCCCTTCTGGATGCAGCTGTGCTCCTGCCACAGTTTACAGTGCTTTGCTGCCGGTGCTGGCTTAATTTGAGGGGTGCTGCTCAAATGCAGCACACTATGTAGCCTGGAGCATAATACCTGCCCCATTTAAACGTGTTTCCATTCTTACAAAAACATCCAGGCAAATCGTTCTGAGGGGTGTGGCACCCCAACAGCAAAGATTTTGCTCCATGTTTATGCGTGGCAGAGAGGTGAGCCGGAGTTTTTGGGTAAACAAGCACCTGTCCCCGCGACACGGGCCATCAGCGGAGCCCAGCAAGCGCCGAGCGTTCCACCAGGGACAGCTTCCAGCGGGGGCACTGCTGCTCCACTCTGCGGCATGGTTTGCTTCCAAACAGCACAAGTTGCATTCAGTTTTAACTACAAGTTAAAGTAAATCAAGTGTATGAATGTTTTTCTTCATACACCTAATATTTTTTGAATTCTCAAGATCTTCTGAGTCCTCTGATATTCACATGCAATATCAAGCTATAAGCTAGACCATTATCTAGAAACTGGAAAAAAAAATCCTTTCAGAACAGCCAGATTCTGCCCCAATTCGACCATTTGCATTATCACGGAGGAGCTTTTTTCTCTAAGAGATTAAACCACTGCATTGTAGAATTAAAGCCACAGTAAAAAATTATGACTGATATCCTATTTTAGGCCAGACTTGGACAGATATTTCTCTACAAACAAATTAATAATGGTTTAAGCTACACTCCATGTTAAAGGTATTTTCTGTCCTTATAGAAACCTATCAGCACTATTGTCTCCAATGCAGGGATTACAGTCTTTGCAGAACCCACCTTTGAGCTCTAAAAAGGAAGGAGAAATAAAGTTTGGAACAACAAAGTGTACCCCAAAATAACTGTGTTTTTTAAGACTGTGAGGTATCTAGAGATCAGGGTTCAGTACAGAAGTGAGTAAAGAGATTTTATACATCTGTAAATCCCTATGTCTTCTTATGTTTGGTTAAAAGGAATATAAATTCTGTAGACTTCGTAACCCCCAAATGTAAAGCAAAAGCGAGTATCAAACTCCCCCAAAAATCAGGAGTTTAGAAATACAGGACTTCTGTTGTTCATCTGCAGGATGTGGCTCTATTCATAAACACAGCTGATCTGCTCTGGTTGAAGCAGATGTAAGTCCTGGCCCTGAATGTCAGGATCTATTATGTATGTATGTGTGTATGTGTGTGTGTCTCCCTTTCTCTCACTATTCTACTTCCTGAGTTGTTGCAGAATGCATGAACTGTCTGCCAAGAGAAAATATATCTTCAAGCAAGTTCTTAGATTTGTTTAGATATTAGAAAAAACCCTAGAATTATATTCTTTCATTTTACTTATTTCTTTCTACTATCATGACTTAGACATATGAAAACTACACAATCACAGAGCTGACTAATAAGTCACAGAATCACCTCACTCACTCCCCATGACCATAGTTTCTATTACTAAACACAGATCAAAAGCCATGCCCTCAGAAAATTGAGAAACTCTTTATCCCTTGATACCAGTGGTTATCCTCACATTGCTGGTGGCATCCATTATTTATATATTTCACATCCTCCACTTTCAAGCCAGCCTTAAGCTCACTAATTCTGCACAACTTGGATTCTTTATGTACAGTAAAACACAGCTCCTCTTCTTTCTAAACAGCTTCTGCTTTTCTACACATGAGTATGTCCTACACAGCTTCTAGCTATAATCCTCCTAACATTTAGCCTAAGTTTCCATAACAAAGATATATTCACAAAAAATTAAATACATAATAAAGGCAAACTTTTCTGCAGCCCAAAGCATCATTGTAAGATACAGATGAATTAGAATAATGTACCTGCTAATTATGTAGCTCGTGTCTCTTATCAGTCCAATTCCCTGTGGTCATTTTCCATTGCAGCAGCAAGTGCAAAAGGATATTCTCTGGCTGCTTGTTCAGAAGACCAGCATGCTGAAAACACTCTCCAAGCCAACAGTTCCTTTACAGGAACATTTAATTGCTATCCCTCTTCCTTTGAGTGAAAATACACAAAACTTAAGTGCTTCTTACAATCACAGATATGGTCAAATAGCAGAAAAAGGAAAGTAGTTTTTCAAGTAACAATTTTGCTTCTGGCACACATCCATGGCAGGGGCTGAGATTTTTCTGTGCCTCAAAAAAAAAAAAAAAAACCCACCCACTGGAAGCACAAACTATCCCTGCTCTTGTGCATTCCCTCTCAGTCTCCACTGCTGGGTAAGTGAAAGATGGATCCCTTATGAAATGGGAATTACATGGGTCACAATAGCAAAAGCTGCCTGTAAATGAAGTAGTTTTACACAGAAATATATGCTATCTAGTCAGGAACAATTGCTGTGAGGTGCCATTTCTGGTTTTGCACATTTCACAAGCACAAGTGATGTGTGGTCAGACCAGAACACACCGTGACACGAAGACCCACACACAGGTGGATGGGACAGACTAGGCAGAGATGTGAGAACTCATAGGCTGGTATCACCTTCTTTAATACATTCCCCAGCCCACAAGATTCTCCCTTTACTCCTCCTCTTTCAGGTAAAAAAGAATTAAAAGAAGTACAATCTTAACTGGTGTAGGGTCTAAAATAATATTCATAGCAGCATATTCTACACCTTGATAAAGAGTCCAGGTGAACCAGGTCTGCAATTTTGGAACTTCATTTTCTGATATGGTTATTTACCTTCTAAAATTAATATTAAAAATAACTAATTTCATGGAAGAAACTTACTTCAGGGTGTTTCCCTTATTGGAGGATCATTAATCTTGGATACCAGAGAAATCCCTTGGATGTTATATCATGTTTGAAACCCTTCCAAGACTTGACATTTAGGCAGCAGTTGAAGTATTCAGTGAATGTATAGATTACAGATTAATCCCTAATAAGGCATTAAAAACTTTCTATGTGCCTTCTTGAAATTAAAAAAAAAACACCAAAAAAAACCCCAAACAAGCAAACAAACAAACAAACAAAAACAATAAAAAAAAATCTTCACACAACTCCTAAATTTCAGATCTTCCTATACTGTCAGTTTATTGTCTAATATACAATGCCTGCTTTCCATCTCCCACTTTGGAGAGATCATATTTACCCTGTATGAAATTTGCCTTGTTCTGCCATAAAAGCTAGCTAGAGCCTAGTAAAGGTGTGTGTACATTTAAATATTTATGTGTGTATGTATATATTTGCATGTAAATATAAGCAAACCCATGCAGTTGCCTCCAGTGTGCCAGCACAATGCAGTGTGTAAGTTGCTAAGGAATTTTGTATATTTATTACAATTCCTGCAGTCTTTATTGCAATCAGTAAAGGTAAGAATTCCCTTATCTTTAAGAAAATAGAGACTAAACTCTAAAAAGAGGTTCAGAGGTGTCTAAATCACAGCTAAGCATTAGTGTTTTGTGGATTACAGCCAGAAAGATGCTCTATGTCCAGTTAAAGATATACTTCTGAGTGGCTAAGAACTTGAAGGGAATCTGTGCCCTAAAAAGCATTTTTAATACAACACTTGCTATACAAATCAATTATTTTTGATGTCCTAGCAATAAAATTTGATATGGCTTGAGTTAAATATCACAGCTTAAAATGGATTTGGGCATACTGGTGATGATGAAGCTGGTAGCGACAGAGAAAGTTAATTCAGTACTTCTTTATCTAAGGGTGCCAATGCAATTAATTAAGAGCTGACATTACTGGAAACTAACCTTGATGCCTTGAATAACAGCCTCCAAAATTAAATATGACTACAGTTTTAGTTTAACATAGTCTATGGTCTGAAAGCACTAGTACTGATAGTTATTAGTATCAGTTCAGGTTCAAAGCAATTGAATCTTTCCTGAATTCAGCTGCAAGTTATCTTCACCAATCACTTTTGAAAACCATGTGATTTCTTGAGCTAGCATTTCAAAATTACATGTAAATTTCAAAGTAGAATCCAGCACTTATATTTAGAGAAAAAATAATTTAAGCAAGGATCAGCAAAGCCATTCAGAAGTCTGCATTCCTCCCAAACTGGTTAGTAGATTCATCATCTGAACTTGATCCTCCAGTTCATGACCTTTTTTTTTCTTGTTGGAATATAAATCATTACTACTGCTCCTTTCCTCATCAAAGGCTATCTGGCCACCTTATGCTATATGCTCCAGGAATAAAATGATACTACTAAACCTAAGGCAGTGCAAACAAAAACACACAGCACAGCATGTTTTCTTCAAGAGTTAGACGTGTTCTCCTTCATTCCCCTTGCTCTATCACATGTTTTCAGGCTTCCTCGTTTGCCATCTGGTTCCTGTTTCAATCTCTCATGTCTTTCACTTGGCTTGTGGCCTGCTTTGTTTTACCCCTCCCACCCTACTGAGCACAAACAAGAACTTGCAGTCAACTTTCAAAACCACACTGATCATAGAATGAGGCAAAAGAATTTTACAGGTTTGAAGACCAATGGGGAGTATTGTGGTCACTCATCTTGACCTTGTCTGTAATGCAGACCGAGGAACCCAACCCAGGAATTTCTAGATCAAGCCTGTAACTTCAATTGGACCAGCAATGTGTCATTAGGAAGGATACTTTAAAAGACCTACCAGATCTGTGTGGTCACATACTTAAGTTCTGGCAGTCCTAGTAACCACAGAAAATGACAGCAGAGAGGCAATTGCTCGGGTTTATTCTGATGCTTACCATTAGCAACTACTTGGGTGATCAAAATGAACCATTTAACATCACCTGGGTAGAAAGAACCCTGGCAGTCCTAGAAGGGAACTTCATCAGGAAGCACAGAGAAGCAACATCTTGTGGGTTGAGGGAATATATCAAATGTACAGGAAGCAGAAGAGCTTAACTGAGGGATATTCTTAATCTAAGACCTCTGCTCTTAACCTGTTTAGTAAGGCTGTTTTGATTCTTACTTCATTTCTCTTTCTCTCCCTTGCTATAAAATCAAGTTTTGTACAGTCAGGCTGACCATGACACATAGATCTTACTCTTCATTGTGCTACTTCTTCCAAACTTTAGGTATGTTCTTTTAGTAAACAGATCCTTATTAACAACCAGTTCAGAGATGGTCCATTTCCCTGCAGGTATCTGACTGCATCACAGCCCAGGGTGGTTAGAACTACCCAGATTTGTGGGCACCATCAATGTAGCACAGAGGACTTAATCGGAGGAAAAAAGGCATGAGTTGTTTCCTTATCTTGAACATAAGAGTTCTGGTTCTTGATGGAAAATAACCACCCTATATATCAAATAGAATGGGTTTCAAGAATTTAACTAAACATCTCACTTGCAAGAAACATCAGGTGGAAATTTGCAAATGGGACATTAACTTAATGTTCTCTCTGCCATACTGAAATGTTGCAAGTGTCTGCGTGAAATAATCTATTACGTTTCAAATGAGAGATTTAAGACATTGAAATATGCCTCCTACACACTTGCCTAAGCTGTCAGAAGTTGCAAACACCCACACATTTAAAATATGTAATTTATAAGGCATACAAAGAACACTTCCCTTTTAAAAGTGGTTGGCTTCAAAACTTACTACTGAAGTTGTCTGTATTTATCATGTGCTTTGAAACACAGACAAATAAAAATTCCAATTTACATTTCAAAAATGTTTTTTCAGTAACTTCAGAAAGCAAGTATCTGGAAGTATCCTAAGAAGTCATTAGTCTTTTGATTACATAGTTTGAAGCTTTCCACTCTTGACTTCCTTTACACGGTGACTGTTATTATTACATGAAATAGAGATGCTGCTGGAGTAAGGTCAGCACCAAAGGCAGACTGTGTCCCTTTCTTTCACCAGCTGCAGTAGAGAAGGGCAGTGCTCATAAGCAACATTCCATGTGCTCTCTTTGAGCACATGGAAATTACTGCTTAGGCTGAATTGCCTGACCATAGTGACCCAGATATGTGCTGTATTTACAAGGGACCGGATGTGTCCTGTGAACAGCCCATCCCAGAGATAAAGCTGTGGCTTAAGAGCTAAAGCCAGACAACAGAATAACAATGTGTGTTTTGGGCAGCCAAAGCCTCAAGCCAGGACTCAGAAAAAAGAAGAAATCTACACTGACAAAGCACTGGCTGCCCAGCCAGCAGCAGCTGAAATAGCCTGTTCTGGAGTGGTGGTGAAGGGGCAATTGCAAGAGCCTGGGCAGCTCTGTTCTGGTCTCAAAGTCACTAACAAGACACAGACATGCAGGTCCTGAGAGGGTTTCTCCTAGCTCATCCCTGTCACAGCTCACAGCTCCATACTGTGAGGTCTACAACTAGATACGCTTTTGCATATACTAACCCTCAGCCTTGCTAACATCAGCTGTCAGGTGCTTCCTGAGACACTTAGGCTTGGCCTGTTCGTTAAATTTCTAGGCACTGCACTAATTCTGTGATTCTGAGTGATACCTTACAGTCCTGTCAAACCAGGATGAGACACTTTGTCCTCCTTCAGTACGCCCATTACAGCTGATAACGCAGCAATGCGCTTTGAGTGGTGGAAAGCTGTCTCCCTCTGTGTCAGGAGAGGAACCCACCACTCCAAGGAACCAGGAGTTACTGAGTCCTGTGTCTCATAGCAACCCTTTACCTCATTCTCTAGATGCTGTACAGTGCTTTGCTAAGCTCACAGTAAGATGCAACAACCTTATATTGGCTGTACATACCTATCATGGTATGTATACATGTGCTTTGAACAAATGTCAGTCATCCATCATATCTAACCTCCCCACCCATGAGCACCTGCCTAGAGAATCAGCCACCACAATTTCAGTATCTCTACACTGTTCCAGTCATGATGGAAAAAAAAAAAACATGTAAAGAAGCATGTAAAAATTTTTAAGAAATAGCATGGTTCACTTGACCACTAAGACAGTAACAACACTCATAAACCACCACCAGTAGCAGCAAAGAGGGAAAAAGGACAACTGCAAAGCAGCTGGTGTTGAAATACCTGCTGTATTTCACCACTTGTCTGTAAACAGGTAGACGAAGTCTGGGATTCTGTTCTAACAGCACCACCTTCTGGTGACTGCACTAAAAAAAACCCCAACCACATCTCTGCCAAACCAACTTCTAAATAATGCCCACTAAGTCGGGTCACTTTGTAATTCCTTCTCCTCTCCGTCCTCCACCCTCCAATTCCAAGGATACCATTCCGACTCAGAGTACATCTCTCATCTCCCCCAAACTGCAGTGATCCTTACTGACACTTGTTTGCCATCACCTGACAGCTACACTCCAGAAATCTTGACATAGGCTTGAGATCGAAGCACTGCAGCAGTTCCAAACCACTGCTCTGGCACAGCAGTACTGAAGACAGAATTAGTTACTGCTCTTGTGTGTCTTACTGTTCATTATAACACTCAGTTTTGTCTTTGTTACAATCAAACAATGACAGAATGAGTTACTGCTGCTTCCTCATTATCATAGGTGCTTCAAGCATCAAACAAGAGCAAAACCTAACTTTACATGCAGAAAGATAGTAATTTTAGTACAGTTTAAAATATTCCACTACAGTCCTCTACACACATGTGAAAATTTAAATGTTACTGAATGCTGCAGAGAAGTTATGAAAAGGAAATAGGCTCCACTAAAGCATGGACACCAGCAGCTACTGAACTTTCATGGAGCACAGCAAGCAGAACAAAAAGTTCAAAGAGCAAGAGCTCATGATTAAACTGAGATGTAAACACAGATATCCCTCTCAGTTATGTGACTTTGCATATAGCATCATATGAGTCAGCAAATGTGCACATTTTTATTGTTTCCCTTCCCATTGCAATGTCAGACTGTCTGGGACAACTTTCTGGCACAGAGGAGTCATCAGCCATCATCAGCATCCATTTGGAAAGGGATAAGCTTAGCTGCTCTTCAAAGCTTTACCACACCAGCTGCCTCTGAAAAAAGTCTATGAGGAATGGTTGTGTAAGGCAGGTCTTCCCAACAGTTAGGTTTTACCCTTAAGAGACACAGAGTTAGACCCTATAAACTTACCCTACACAGGCAGGAAAAAATAGATTATGTAAAACAAACACACACACACACAAACAAAACTAACACCTGTAGCCAGAGAAAACACCTTGTTCCAACCAACATGACGTGTGCGGGCAAGGACACATTCACAGTACTGGGGCACAGGNAAATAGATTATAAAACAAACACACACACACACAAACAAAACTAACACCTGTAGCCAGAGAAAACACCTTGTTCCAACCAACATGACGTGTGCGGGCAAGGACACATTCACAGTACTGGGGCACAGGTGTAGTTATCGGAAAAGAAGTTCAATTCCTACATTTGGTTCATAAACAATGCTGCGTAGCATGCAAAAGAAAGGCAAGGACTGCTATTAACTCTCTGCTAATGAACTATGTCTCTATTTCCAGCTGCTGCAGATCCTGTCAGTATGGTACCTGGAAGTTTGGAAGGAGGAAGCTGGTGTAATGAACACATGCTCCACGAACGCTTAGATATTGTTGAAGAGGTAAGAGGGATTTGTGCTGGCTCCTGAACCTTACCAGACCTTTGCCCTATCCTTTTGATCAAAGAAAAAAGATGCTTCTAGACAGTGTCCTTTCCTGACTTTATTCTAGTCAAGGTTGGACTACTTTTTTCTGATGTCATAATTTATAATTATCCATAAAGCCATTATCACCAGAAATATATAATCTTGATGAATTCCAAAAAACTGATTAACAATTTATTATATGTCAGCCTTTTCTAGAATGTTTATAACTGTGCCTTTAATCCAAAAATCTCAGAATCAGTATTTGTAAAGTTTCACATTGGCTTATGGGTAGATATGAGTTCTGCACGTGACTCCAAGACTGATAGAGGAGTTTCTGCTCACCCCTGCTGACACTTCAGAGCTAAATGAGCTCTGTGATTGGGATTCTAGGAAAGCTGCAAAGTTTTTTTTTTTTTTTCCCTTGGTGTCTTAAGCACTAACAAGATACCTGCTAACTATGAAATTCCCAAATTTCATGCTGTGGTTTTCAAATGGCAATATTACCTCTCTTCTGCTCTAGTCCCAGCCCTCTTCCTTCCACCCCATCAGCTCCTCTCATCGTCCATGCAAATTCTTTTATTGCATTTAATAAATTGCATTCCTCTCAGAAATGAGAAAGGATTAAAAAACAAACTAATGCAAAGCTCCAAGAAGTAAAATTCTTCTTTATACAGGGGTGCTGTAACATAACCCTTGCAAAACCAAGTGCTAATACTTGGTGCCACTAGAGGCCAGCAGAACACAAGGAATGTTTAAACCTGCAATGCGCATTACGGACTAAATTAGCTGTTGGCAGTACAGGACATGAGGTTTGCATTTCCGCAAACACATCTGGTGCAATTCCTTCCACTTGACCCTTTGACTACCTCCTTTCTCCATTTGTTTCCCTTGTTTCCATTAGAAGGTAATAAAAACAGTGGAGCACCTAGAATCAGAAGTCAAATCACTCCTCAACATCATCAGTGAGACAACACTGAATATCCCCACCGTTCCAGGAAATCCACCTATAGACATTTTTGATGGTGAGTATCTGGTCAGGTATAACCTAAGTTGAAAAAAAGGGTTACATATGTTATTTTTAAATATGCAATATTTTCTCTCTCAAGATGTGAACTCATTCCTTCATTCAGATCAGGGTAGCTAAGGCCTCAGAACTGGGGGCCTCAGGACCCCAGTTCTGGGACCACTTTGGAAAATCAGATTTCAACAACCACTGAAGAGAGGGCTGGGAGAAAAGGAAGCAACTCACCTTAGAATGGCAGGACAGCCGAAGTCATCTCAAGGTCCCTTTCAGATTTAAGATCCTGTGATCCTTTAGTCATGTGTGACAAAATAAGGGAGGGCAACACAATTTAAAAAAGTTGGATGTATTGCCATTTTGATATCCTAAATCCAACTTTGACATGTAAGCCCCTCACACAAAACATGCTCCTGGATAAACGTTTTTGGAATAAACCACAACAGAAATTAGATGGCTGAGACCACCTATTATACTCACTTTCTTATACTGCTCTATGCCCTTCATCCTCTGCCTAAATATCAACAGTGCATTTAACAAGGTGAGACACTCTTGGTGGAAAATAAACCACTTGTGGACAGATATAAGCATCCACAGACATGTTTATGAAGTCAGTTTTGTCAGTGCTGGGCTGTTTGTTCATTTAAGGTAGCTGTACCTGGGCACACTACAGTGCATTTACATGATGGAAGTGGGCTTCAAGTAGACAGCAGTAGAATTTATGATGGTTTTCAGTTCTTGCAGTTGGCTGTATGGATCTGGTCACCATGACTGATAATGTCCTCACCAACTTTGTTATCCATTGAAGTTTACAGTTTTCTGTGAGGGGCAGTTAACAGGTTCACAATTAAGTTACTCCCCTGCAATAGAAGGGGGAAGGGAGTAAAGTAAATTCCAGTAAAAGTGAAAAGTATTCCAGTAAAACATTGCAGTGAATTTAAAACAGAACTCAGTACATTTGCAGAAAATCTATAGCAAGTACTACTCAGATGGATCTTGCAACAACTGCCAAACTGTTTAAGAATTACAGATTGGACCTTCCTTCCATGATTTTGTGAATCAAAGTGACAACTCCCCACTTTAGAGTAGCAAGATTCATGTTTTAAATGAGATTTATCCACAAAGATTGATCCTGATCTCATAACCAAAAATAATGACATCAACTCTTCTCCATACAGATACCAGCTGAGCACTGTGAAGACAGAAGACAGCTGAATGTAACAGTGTGTTTGTCATAAACAGTTGCACTTCTGATCATTTAATAAGCTCATGTTTCTAGAAGTTGTGCAGGGTGAACAATCTTCAGCTGTAGTTTGTCTTCTGTGTGGCTGTGCTTTATAATAAAAAGGTATTTGCTTTCAGACACTGTTTCAAACTTTGCATTCTAAATCTTTCAGGAGCCCTACTTTATCAAAACCGCCTTTCAAATACAGCATTGTCAGTAAGAAAACAAGATCACATGGTGTCCAGGACTAAAGCACCGCTAACAAACTTCCCTTAACTCAAAAGCTTCCTCCTTCCCTTGCAAAGAAGTGAACTCTTGCTATTTGGTTCAGCCAACTGAGATAGACTTCCAGCTGTCAATTCCTCTCGAGACATGCTCAGATTGTCTAACAGAAATGAGTGTACGGTTTGCCTTTGGATACAGGACACACTGCTGCCATTGACCAAAATGGGAGTCCTGTCAGCAAGTCCCAGACAGAATCCATCATTTGGACACACAGCTACCATATTCTGTAATCTTTACACTCACCCCTTGCCATGATGACAAATGCAATCCAGAATTAAATCCAGGACATTGCCTTTTTCTTCCAAGACAAATGGCAATACAAGTTCTAGGAAAAAGGACCTGCTCGACCCTTACACAACAGAGGGAGCACACTTATATGTGTGTGAAGTCAGGGGAGTCTGCATGTTCTTGATTAACAAGCAGTCTATTTTCACTGACCTAATTAGAAAACCTTTCCCCCGCTTTGTACTTTTTACCTTTAAGTGTTTTTATTTTGAGAACAAGCTGAAGAGATGTTATCTGTGCCAGCAGGGAATAAAAATTCAGAGTTCCAAGAGTAAGAGAAATTGCAATTACATGCAAAATGAAAATACTGAGCAATAACTACAGATTACATGTATCATGTACAGACAATTGCTCATCAACAGCACGCAACTCCCAAACTCTTATCAAAGCAACAATTTCCGAAAAATCCTGTGGAAGAGAACTTCTATGGAAAAATAAGTTACATAAACTGAGTCATCACTCACATACATCAATATGAACACCAACAGGCACAGTCTGCAAAGACTTAGACAGCTTTAATTTCATAATCTCTTCTTACATACATATATTTAAGGCACGATCCAAAACCTTTAAACATTGATGACAGAATCTTTACTACTGTCAACATTATTACTGCCTTGTGACAGTCTGCCTTAGCAAGAATGAAATGTGGAACACATCCTACTTGAAAAGAATCAAGGTAAAAAAACAATTTGACAAAACTTCTTTAAAGCAGTCTTAACTAGACACAAGACGTCAAGGCTGCTATCTCCACATAGCAGGAAGTGGGCTAGCCCAAACCAGCTCTGCATACAATAGATAGAAAACTTGCATTAAAATGGCACTCAATGTTTATACAAAACACCACCTTAAAATCACCCAACTGTGATTTTTGTTTCATAAAACAAACATTATTTCAGCATGACATAAGCAGAAAAGAAATAACGATCTGTCATTCATGGATTGCTGAGGGTACTATACAGAATCCTGAGCAGATGGCACATAAGCTTGGTATTTTGGGGGGGCTTAGCATTTATTACCTACTACTTTTGAACTGAAGATATATGCAGTATTATCTTTTAAAATGCAATTGCTTTAGAAGAAACAGGTCATTACATATTTACTTATGGAGAAAAAAGGTGCTTTGCAGCAAGTACATGAAAATAGCAGCTTTTTTAAGAAAAGCTCAACGCTCCATTTAGTCATTTCCACCACACAACTTGAGTAGGATTTTCCGGTAGTCTCCTGATGTATCACCCTGAAAAGGAACCCAGAAAAAGACAAGTTGAAGAGCAACCAAAAAGATGAAGGCACAGCTGAAAAACTAAGAACTTTCTTTCCAGGGACATTTTTGACTCTACTTTTACAGAAATAAGCAGCAGAGTTTACATACACCTAACTGTGGACATGCACACCCCACATTTACTGAAGCTGAGTTTTGACCAAGTTCAGTCCATTAAATAGATATGGCCTGTTCTGCTTCGGAAAAGTAAATTATAATGCCAGATCAAAAGAGGAATGGAGGGGAAGAAGCAATACTTTTCTATTTCCAAGAGCTTTTCTACCAATGTCTCACTGCTTTTTACTCATACATTGGTGGTTACAGAAGAAACATTTGGAACATGCTATCCTCCAGAATCTCTACAGGATTCTTTCCAAACACCACCAAGTTACACCCCCTCAGTGTCCACAGCAGAAGGAAAAAACAGGGGCTTAACAGGTTTGGCATCCTCATTACAATGTAAATAAAAGTGGCACCACTCACTCTCCTTCAGCTCTTATTACCCTACCATTGGCCAGGCATCCTCTTGGCTGTTGCTACAGCTCTTAGTAGCAGTAGGAGGGTGGATCAACTGCTAAAGAATCTGAAGTTTAGTCTATTTGCAAAATCTTGTACTTTCAAGAAAAAGAGGAAGCAATCCTTTAGAAGATTTTTAGAAGCTTTACATTCTTCCAACACACAAATGAAGTAGAGCACCACTGTTACTCAACTGGAGGACTGCGTGGTTCCCACAAGATCATTTAAGGAGATGGGGATAGAGGGGTCTCAGAAACCCCTCTGGAACAATTTCCCTTTCCTTCCTTGCCTGTTAGCTTCCTCCCCATCTCTAGTTCATCTAGCCCCCACGCAAACCCAAGTGCTCTCAATCCTGGCCCTCAGCCTCCATGCTCCTGGCAAATGGAGCAATCCAACACAGCCAGCTACACTCGGTGCAGGTAACAGCTGTTCAGCACAAGGAGCAGTGCTTTGCCAGCACAAGGGCTGTCATGGCAGGGTAGGCTGTCATGGCAGGGAAGGTAAGGTCTCCAAGGCTTACAGTGATATCTGTGTAGAGAGATCTGCCATACATCCGCTTGTACTCCGCACGTATGTCCAGCAGGTCAACCTCGCTGCGCGATACCATGATCCGGATCAGCGTCCTGTCCTTTGTCCCTGCTCCCTGGAACAAACAAAGCAGCACTATAATGTACTGGAAAGTGTATGATGCAACACTAGTAAAAAATTAAATGCCTGGTTACTAGCATAACCCCACTGACTTAATAAGCTTGAACAGAATTCGGCCTATCATGCTTTAATAAATTAAATTTAGTGGCAGGATACTAATTTCTCTGCACAAGAACAGCTCAAAAAAAAGAGGGGGATTGACAGAGGTACAGAGGGGCTCAGGAAAATTTGCTGAGTTAAATGGCCAACTTATTTATTTCTGCTAGAATTCCCTACTTAAAAAGTATCAATTTCAATGAGTTTTAAGCATATTTGTGTTTCACCAAGTGAAGATTCCTGTTTTATGTATGGTTGTATTCATTGCTCTGTTAAGTTGGATCAAATTAGGTAGATTTCTCCAGCCTTTCATAATAATGACTGTATCCTGTTAGTCATCTGCCCATTGAAAAATGCACTCCCTTCAGCTGCACAGCTCTTTCACAAGAGCTGCACAAGCATTTAAAAAAACCCCACACTATAGATTTATGTAACTTGTCACAGACACCTACCTTCATTGCTTTATGTAATCTCTCTGCAAAAAAAGCTGGCGTGTTCTTGAGACACTTAACTGCAAAAAGGAACAGAGGAACAGTATTACAGAAATCAGACATAGCTCTTTAATCAGAACTCAGCACTTTTTTGAGTTTACGCAACAGTCACATGCTTGAATTTTACATAAACATACACTTGATACAATGCAGCTTCCACTCCTTCCATTAGTCACTGAAATTGTTTTTAATCCAAACAGTAGCTGCAATACAGTTAAAGAACCATGGCTCAAAGCAAACATTTCTGTCACTAGAAACCATCTGGTGTGAAGCAGCCATAACAAACACCTTTGAATTCTAATAACCAGATTATTGTTTATGAAGGGAAAAGAAGGGATGAGGAGGGGGCAGAAGACTTGAGGAACACATAGGTAGTGGTGCTCCTGGTTTCTTAATTCTAAATTTTTAGGCCATGCATCTGCAAGGTGTGACAAATTCAAGTCCTGCCCTAGGAATTAGGAAATTAGAAAACCACCTATGACAGCAGAGAATCTTAGGTGGTTCCTTCTCCTTAAGGGTGAGTCATCACAATCCTTATTTTAAAGTCTTATTTTAGCCACAAAGTTCATCAGGACTCCTGAAAATTTTTTAACATGCCCCTTTAGTAATGACTGGATATTATATTTACTTAGCACAGTTCATTAGAAATCTGAAAGAGCAAAATTTAGGTCAAATTATTGTCATGTTAATCAGGATAATGAAAGAATCCTCCATCACTGATCAGAATTAAAATTTATATATTGATGCAATGTTGGTTACAAGTAAACTATCATGCAAACTGTGGCAAACTACAGAGGAAAGAGGCCACACTTGACATTCAATAGCACAGTAAGGTATCAAAATCAGTCACACAGAATCAACACAGAACTAAAGGTGTCAACCCAGATATGTTTTTCATAGCAACACACATTCTGTATAGGAAGGAGTACTTTTCTCAGTAGGAAAATGTAGATGAGAGATAGGAGTTCACCACACAACTGTCAGTGACATGTACAATACCATTCAAAAACGAATGACAAAATGAAATGCATGTTTTTGGATCACTGTATTTAACTAACACAACACACTTGCATTCTAAGGTGTTTAAAGATGTTGTTGTAAGTTACCAGTTGTACAATCCAGAAAGCTTTAAAGAAAACAAAATTAAATATTTTCAATTAGAAATCCCTTTTTTCCTGCAAATAAGGTTCACAGAACAAATGATGTTAATATCATTTACTGATCTAGATATGTGTATATACATAAAAATAAAAAAACCCACAATCTATTTAATAAAGGGAGTTATTCAGTGAATATTAATGAAAAGCCTTGCTCAAAAGGCTATTGCCACCTACAGTCTCAGTTTTGAATCTGGATCTACATGGAGACCTGGCAAGTCACTATGAAGCTCCATGAAGTCAAATGGCTTCTAAACTCTGAGCAGTTTCTTTACCAAGGCAATATTTGTCTACAAACAGAGAAATCTTTTCCCTAAGCTTAGTTTTCTATCAATAGTTTCTGAGGCGACAAAGTTTGAATCCTGGAAAAGGTCTGCAAATGAATCAGACACAGTGAGCAAGATCCAGTTTGGATCATTAAAAGATCAGTACAATGACAGTGTGGCCAAGCAAAATAAGAACAGTCATTACATAGTTCACACACACAAAACAGGAGTGAAAAAATGAGGTTCTTAAAATTGGTTTTCATTTTGCCAAGATTTTGTTACAAACTTCAGTGAAAAAAAACGGTTGTGGTTGAACCAAATATTCTCTCCTATCTCATTTCCAAGTGATGCAAAGTTAATTTTTCCTATTTTGGTAGGAATTTTTGGGTTTGGTTACATCACTACCATATTCAAAACCAAAGAATGACTCTTTTAAAGCAGGAGTTCTAGATACCACAGTATATTTACAGTAATAAACAGAAAAAGAAATTGAGATGTAAAGACAAAAGACAGGAAAGTGGTCCACAGTTATATCTATAATAAAGCATTTTAAATAAAACTACTGCACAGCAACTTGAGGCCTTGTCCCAACATCATGGAAACAAATGACTGCTTCTGAAGAGACAACCTGAGGTAAGAGTTTTCACTCCTCAGAAGTACTGGGGACAATTAAAAACAAAGATTTAATACAATTTCCACAGGAAATGTGGAAAAAAACCCCTTTGCAATCAAATTTAAGTTTTCTTTCTACTAAACAGAGGTAACTAATTAGAGGGGTAATGCCTGTATTTTGCTGGATTTCCAAAATTGTCCCAAATACTCCATTCTTACTGACTCAGCAGTTGGTAAAAGTTCCCTTCTTAAAACAGTGTCAATTATAGTTAATAATTCTCTCCCCATTTTAACATGTGAAATTTAAATTCTGCAGTTGCTTGAAATAAAAAAAGCTTCATCTGTCATTTTGAGGTGAATTAAGTGGCCCACTTTACAATCACAAATGACTTCACAGAAAGTTCAACATAAAAAGCAGACAACTGGAATCACTACTCATAAGAATCTCCTTAGTTGAAGTCACAGGCACCACCTGAGCCAGCTGGAATAGCAGGAATGAGCTTGCTAAGGTGGCACATACCCACAGCCAGCATGCCCTTCTCCAGGTCCCCAGACATCTCACGACATATGCTGCTTTCAATGTCCCGGTTACACATCCTCTGGTACTCGCTGAAGACTGTTAATGGAAAAGAAAGATTTCAGCTCCACACCAAGAGGTGGCACTGGAATGTGCTGGATGGCTTCACTTCAATGGCACTTCTCAGCTGGATACTACACTGTACTCACACTAGTTTGAACATCTCAAGGATTAATATTGTGTTATCAACCATTTACATGTTATCATGTAAATATAGCTTGCCTAGATCTGTCCTTTTCATTAAAGGGCTAGACCAAGAAAGCACTGTAAGAGAAAGAGTGGCAATATTTTTAGGAAAGCTTCAGGTCTCAATAAAGTTAAGAAGAAAATATTCAGGTTCTCTTACACACCCCTTTCCTCCATATAAGTACATCACACCCCAACAGCACAACGTAAAAGTTCTGTGTAGTTACTAAAACATTTCCACCACGACAGACTGATGTAGCACCTTACATTAGCAAGTAAAAGAGGAAGTCTTGCACAAACAAGCATGCAAGACTGAAACAATTCTAGTTTTTCAATTCTTTAATCAGAGGATCATTTGAACAAGTATGACCTCTACCTGCTCTGATATTTAAGAAAGGTGACACTTGCTTTTCCTCAGCAGAATTCACCCTGCTTTTCACTGGTATCTTGTTGGGCTCATTTTAAAGATGGAGAGAAATTCAGGCACAGAGGAGTGCTGTACATTTTTATCATTACACACAACAGAATCACGTTACAGTTTACATAGGACATCATTACCTGCTCTAAGGTGGGCCCTGCTTCTTGCACACAGAATGGCATTGAATTTGGATTCATCAGTTCCTAGACGGTTCTCTCCAGCTGCATACAACTCCTGAGCACAGAAGGGAATTCACACTTCATTAGTCAGAAAAGCAGTCAGGCTGAACAGCTGAGTTAGTGATTTGCTTCCTTATTTCTTAGCCTATGTACTACTGCAAAACAGGAGCAAGCAATAAATAGCAACTAGTTCTAACCTTCCTATAATATGCTATGCTTGCAGTCTTCCTAGCTTGCTGATGCATTAAGTGCTCAAACACAAGAGCTCCAGATTACTAAAGGAGGGGACATTGGTCAAAAAGTACCTGAAAATGGTTCTTCCTAACAGTCCTTACTATCTAGCTTTTCTGTTTCTATTTTCTTTTCTGTTTTCTACTATCTAGCTACAATTCTAGGTGTGTTCTGGGACATTCTTGTGTTTTGGCTAAGGTACACTATGTAGAAAGCTAATGACATTGCTATTTAAATGACACTAGTGTGGCTAAAACAATGCAGGGTTTTCCCTTTGCTAGGTAGTGAAACGGAACATATAGAAAAAGAAACGGGGCAAGCATTACTATGTCCAAGTGCCTTATTTGCTGCAAAACTCCAGACTTCCTTAAACAACACGCAAAGGCTAATGCAGATGTTGAACAGTTTAAAATTTAATCACACACATATCACCTCAAATCTCTCTGGACAATTTCCTTAGTAAGCAGTACAATCCAACACTTGGAAAAGCCAAAGACCTGACAGAATGAGAGGTAAAATATCCTATGTATTCCCAAGAACTTCATCTCTGTATTGCACCTACATGGCTCTAATGCTTTGTCACAGCTTTTCGTATCTCTTCCATCCACTCAAACATAAGCACTGCATCAGAAGTCATCACAAGGTGTTCAAAACTAACAGTAAGCAGAATCCACACAGCCAAATTGCAGCATATTGAGTGGACTATACTTAGAAATGATGAAGCATTTCTACTGACCTGTACATCTCTTTGGACAACAGACATGTCAACATTTGTACTTTCATCTCGGTTTCCCTGAAAGAATTAGAAGATACAGAAGTGTTACTAATGGGCTGCCTTTTTTTAATTTAAAAAAAAAACAAAAAACCACACCAAAACCAAACAAAACCCACACCACCTACAAACAGTCAACAAACAAATTCTAAAATCCCAGCAGGCAAGTACCTGAGCAAGTGAAATTAAAAGCCTCTGAAAATGTCCAGACGTGTCACTTTTTATTGCTTCCTCCAGAGTTTTCTTATATTCTGGAAAAGAGATAGTCATGAATCCTCATACAACCCTGCACATTTCCCAATTCTTATTATCAGTCAGTGATTAAGTAAGAGAAGGAAGAAAATTTTGATGCAAGAGATCAAACCTGCTTTATAGACCCTGCTGAGTTCCTGAATGTGTTCATTACTGCGGGAAGCTAAGATTTCAATGAGACAATTTTCATCTGTCCCAACGCCCTAAAACAAGGAAAGGAGAAACACTTCAGATTCTTGATTTCAACAACCTAGTAAAAAAGAAATGTAATACAATTATATAGGAAAAAATTCAGAAAATAAGCTTGTACAGGAAGTCAAAGCAAGTAATCCCAAGTAAATCCAAACTTTTAAATGGCAACCAAATATTTTATCAGCTTAACTACTGCCTCTATGTTATAAATTTGTATCTCCTACACAAACCTTTATAGCTTCCTTGATTTCATAAGCATCAAACATGACAGGCGTCTTCATCATTGCCAAGATTGTCTTCTCAAAGTTACCTGATAGCTCAGACTTGAGATCCTTGATCAAATCCTGATGAGAAGGAAAAACAAGGAAAAAATGCATAAAGACCAACCTTTACAAAGCAAGCACCAAAAATATGCGTTTTACTAAGAATTCTTTACACATAAGCACCAGTAATGTATGTTCAAATTAAAGCCATTCCACTTAACAGTAAAACCAGCATAATGGAATGTGTACATTGAGGTCATTAAGGTCCAATTAAATAGACTGCACAGATCCAAGAGCCAAAGTAAGCATTTAGCATAAAAACTGCTTTATATTTTCATCTGCAATACTGCATGAAGAAGTCAAGCATGGGTAAAAAACAGAACTCTGAACTGGCTATGACTTAAGAACCATCTTCCCTTAATTCACCTTCCAATGTTTTTTTCCCACCACTAGGCCTTCTGACTGTCACTGAAGGGATGTAGACTCTTATTTCTTCTGTTCTCACAGTGTACTTACCTTTCCATAAGCTGTTTTGAAGGACAGGATTATCTGCTGCCGCTGCTTGTTTGAACGACTTCCAAGACAATCGATGATTGCCTGCTCATCGGTTCCTGTACACGCACACAGACACCACAGAATGAGCATCACCCCGTGTGAGGATTCAGCTTTCTGTCTCTATTTCGTCCTGTTCTAAACCCAGCAGAAGGACATGAATGCCCTGAATTCATCTACAGTATCTACCCTTGTGTACAGCCACAGAACTTCGAGCTCACAAACACAGTAAGAATACAAAGAAAACCTAAACCAAACTCATGATATTGTTTATGCCTACATGAACTTCCAGTGATACTTCTGATAACTAAGGACAATCACGTGTGAACTATCCCACTCTACACACACAGCAATAGAAAAACATCAGTGCTGAATGGAGATGCAACTGTACTTTAAACTGAAATGTAAATCCTCAAACTGCTCACCAAATCCTTTCATGGCCTTCCTTAACACTTCTGCATCTCTCAGAGGGTCAAAACCCGGTGCATCAGTGATTGTACCTCGGTTTCCATGCTAAAATGAGATCAATAGTGTTAAACAGTAGTAGTGTTAACAGCATATTAGTGTTAAATAGTGAAATACTGTGGTTTACTACTTAAGAAAGATGATCACTGTTATCAGTTTTCTTTTTGTGAGAAAAGTAACAGAGAAAGCTCAAACTAACCCTGCCTTAAGTAATTTGTTAATTTCTAGACACAAATTACAAGAAAACACAAGATCAAGGTTTGCTGACATTAAATCTGCTTCCCAATTAATTAACATTTAATGATACTGCATATATGACTGGCAATACTTGCTAAAGTTAGGAAAGGAGAGATTAATTAATTTGAATTCATGTCAAATCTTTTTTCTTGGATACCATGGTAAAACATAATTTGTTTCAAGACATATGAGCCTATACTGCTTGCATTTGAAAAGGTTCCATCTCTCTCTTTACTCAAACTTCTTTTCATAACTTTCTTTTTAATTTTGTGATCAGTTTACACTAATACACACAAAGAAAATGTAGAGGAACATACATACAGTCACACCTCAAAAGAAAAGCAGTGAATGCTCTTACTGTTACAGGAGTGACTGCAGGCCCTGTAGATCCTGAATAAGAGGGCATAGATGGGTTCACAGCTGGACCTGCTGGATAATTTGGCATGGGCTGCTGCCCTGGGTGAGTTGCTGGAAGTCCTGGATAGTTCACAGGCTGCTGACCAGGTGGTGGTGTGGGCTGGCCTGGCACAGGGCCGCCCGGGTATCCTGGGTAAGGCGGCATTCCGGATGGTGGATTTCCTCCAGGTGGAGCATACCCTCCGTACGAGGGCTGTTGTCCTGGTGGGGGCTGCCCAAAGCCACCTGGAGGAACTGGTGGATAACCCCCAGGTGTGGAAGGATACATGCTTTGTGGTACATTTGTCCCTCCAAAGGTCCCTGCCAGGTTGGATGCCTGCAATGACAGCAATAAAGCAAGAGACAAGAAGGAGCACAAACAGCTGAGTTTCAGTAACATGCTTAATACAATATGACCTCCCTCCCCAGCAACACAGACAGATAGCTCTTTATCTGCAAAAGATAGCAAGCAGGATGGAAAAATCTGCCTAAAACTTTACACCAAATAAACTCTTCTTTGCCCATGGCTGCCTTGTGTGATCACAAGGGTGCACCTAGGTGCAAGGACTTAAAGCAACCTTTGGCTGTTTTATGATGTGTTAGTAGTTTACAACTAGCAGGAGTTTCTGGACTACGTTTGGAAAGACTTCTGCAGGAACTGAAATGAATATATTCCGCTCCACATCAAAACCTTACCACTGAAACCCCTCTTCTACAGAGAAACCAGAAGTGACATTTGATGATTGCAGCATTGTCAGAAACTAGTTGCTGTGGATATGTGCATCCTACATAGCTTGTTGTTCAATTTGCCTGCTGGCTGCCAAATCACTTCACTTAATCACTGCCTCAGAAAAACATCTATAATGCAAATATCTTCCTACAAACTGCATTCATTATGCAGCATAACAGATTTCTGAAGACTAAAGTTGTCAGAAGTGTCACTCACTTTTGCTCTATGAAAAAAAATCATGATGGAAACATCTACATTTTCTTCAGTCAGTATAAAAGGTTTTTACTTCCATCTGTTAAACATCAGTGTTTCTAAGAGACTGTTGATCCCATATTCTTTTCAAAGACAAATCATTGATACCTCTAGTTACACAGCCTTTTTTCTTACTCTGACTGGTCAAAATCCAGGTAATAGGCAAAATCCAGACTGTGTTTGCCCATGTGAATATATTAACAGTGGATACTCTGTTAATAGTTCCCTATTCCCCTACACAGCAAATGCCCAGTTATATTAGTTTTATGTCCATGACTTTTGAAGTTAGACTATTAACATTTAACTAGTGCTCTGTTTTCCTAAAATAAGAAATAGCTTGCAGTAACCATTTTCCTCAATAGGCAACAGTGAATGCTCAACACCTAAACAGATTAGACATAAAGGCGCAGAATTCAACTGATGAACGTCTCAGTGACAATTCCAGAAACACAACTTTGCCCTTAAGGACATCACAGTGAAACACATTAAATGAAAGCAAACTCACCATTCCAGCCATGTGGCTGGGATTGAACTGGTTGGCATAGCCAGCCACATTTTCCAGACCAATTGGAGGTGGATTTGAAGGTGGATAGGCAGCACCACCCCAAGGACTGCTACCTGAAATCAAACACAGATGTGCTGAAACAAGTAATTATGCCTTTTTAAAGCTCTTACTACTTAAATTTCTAATGTAATGTACTTTCAACACTACCAGGGAAATCAACTGAAGTGGTGCAGGGTAGCAGTGCAATTATTATAAAAAGAGAAGTCTCACTGGGTATTTCTAATCATGTTAGTTATCACTGAATCTGTAAGTTCTCACTTAAAACAACTCTAAATCTATTTGAAGGTTAACACTCAAGACTGTTAACACCGTATTTTGACTTGACAGCACCTAAAGTAGAAAGTTGTCTGGGTATTCCAGTAGGAAGATATCATTAAGTCCACTTACTTTGCTAATTTGAGAGGTGTCCACAGAGCACAATAGTACATTTACAGACACCAAAGTCATAAAACCTGTCTGCACACAGCAGTATGGTCTTAAGACAGAATATTCTGCTGAGAAATAGGCTTTATCCTCCTAGTTAGCTGGGCTTCTCACTGCTTCCCCTTCCTAGCTAGCCTGCCTAACTCCACATTTCACCATACCTGCATGACTCCAGTCCTTTCTCTCTACCTTACAACACTAACAACTGTCAAGTTCAGCTTGATAACCAAGCAGTGGTTGAGTATTTCATCAGCTTTATGTTATTATTAATTGCTACCCTTTTTAACAGCCCTCTCCCTTTCTGTATGCAACCACCTGCCTAAGAATAGTGAATTAAGGAAAATTTCCTGTTTCTTTGGGAGATATGCTTTAAAGCTGTATGAATTATTTCTCCCCATACTCATTTGTTTTACTACCCACCTTGAAGACTCAGTATCAACCAGACACTGATCCTTGTCATTTATTGGATTTGGCCAAGTTAAGACCATCTCCTAGTGCTCTGTAATTTATTCGAGATGAACAAAACTGGACATTACTACATGAGCACATGGCAGAACACATATTAGACAAATCAGAATCCCCAGCCCAGATAAAACAGGACTTAACAAGCAAGTACAGAAAGCTTTGGGGAGTCAAGGAACACCCCCGCAGTCTTGTTCTTCATCCATGCCATGTTTCCACTCCAGATAGGACCACCACTGCATTTAATGTTTACTTCATCTGAACAACTTACCTGGGGCAGCTGGTGGATATCCACCTGCTGGGGGATAGCCCGGGTAACTCATGGCAAGGATCTGGAAAGTATGTGTGATACAGTTATTTTCTGTAATGCTTCACTTGTTACAACACATAACACTAAGAGGCAACATGCATGCAGCAGCCAGTTACCAAAATTTAGACATAACCTGCACACTTTGTCCCAGCTTTTCCCTTAGAAACCTCTTCCCATTTCCTGACTAATAAACAGATAGCTAAGCAGTTGCAGAGTCACTCCTCACACTATTTTTCTTATTTGTTGCAGTTGCTACTTACTGCTTGCTTTGTCTATTATGTTGTTAGGGATGTATTACTTGAACATGCTTCCTTTACTGTGCTATTAAAACCTCCAGAAGTTTCCAGCCTATACAGAACTGTCTTATCAATGAAGAGTAGAAAATAATCTGACAAAGAAGCTACATCTTCAAGTTAGTAACTATAAGAAGTTGTTAGAAGGGACCTAAATGCAAATGTCTGCAGAAGTGCAAGGTCAGAGTAAGAAGCAGAAGGGATACACCTTCATGCTTACAGCACTGCCATAAAATATGAAGGGTTTACTGATAGGATAAGATCACTAGAACAAATTGGGTCTCTCAAAATGGATAGTGCCTCTGTCAGCACAGAAGTGCACAAAGTCATTAGCTGTCCAAAATAGAAGTGGAGGTCAAAAAGCAGGAAGAGCTAAATGAAGAACAAAATGGAAACTGTCTTCCAGAATACAAGGGCCTTATTTTAAACAGAACAACTACCAGGAGAATGGTAAAAGTAACTGTGAAGAAGATATCCATAATGAGTGTTAACTTTTTGAGGGTTAATTTTACTGACAAGTCACAGTCTATTTTTAGAATTGCTTCATAAATTATCCCCTTCCCCCCCCTCCTCTAAAGCACTGCCTTACGCATCTGGCACGTTTTGCTGTGTTTTGGGTTTCAGCTGTGGAATTTTGTTTTGGATTTGGTTTGAGTTGGCAGGGGTGCTGTTCTTGTGAAATTGTTTTCATTTTGCATGCTCACATTAACTTCCCTTTCTGGTTTGCATGGCTCTATTGCACAGCAACACTGAAATGGAGAAACACCTTTTTTGTGGTTTTATTTTTTAATAAGGAAATACAATCAGCAATTTACTTAAAAACTGTTTGGACTTCATGCTGCACATACTCATTTAAATTTAGGGAGAGAGAAATGAACTAACAGAATTAACAGAGCACACCAAAAGTTATAACCCTACTTTACTTCTGCTCCAGTGTGCAGCATCTAACAGACTCAATAAATAAGTGAATGCAGCTTCTAAGCATTAGAAAAGCAACGCCTGCTGTTACCCATGCAAAGACTGAGCCCAAACTCATGAGGCCGAGACACAAAAAGCAAAACACGCATTCTCCCTCTGCTGCTGGAAAAACGAGCAGGCAGCTGTCTCCCTCCGGGCACCTGGCCACACAATTGCCAGAGGGAGCTGCCGGGCTCCAGGCCCACGCTGCCACCTCTGGGCAGGTACCCGAGCATGGAAGTGCTGAGAGGCCAGCAGAAAAAAACAAACAAAACATTAAAAAAACTCAACAGAAGGCAGCCTGGCACACTTAAGAGCCTCACTAGTTCAGAAATGGGCTTTACATAATAAAGCACAGAAAAATAAAAAAGAACAATTATTACCATGCCACTCAAAAACCAACCAAAGAATCCTCACAATCTAGATTCTTAGCATGCATAATGTCAATGTGTACATTTTTATATACAAATTATAACAACACTGAAATTAGTGTTATTTCTTCACGTACAACCATAACTATATTTTTAGTTATCTTTTAGCTTTACATGTAAATATAACAAACACAGGGTAAAAAATTCTAAGATGCCTTTTCAATAAAGCTTTAGGTACAAATTTAAGGCAAAAAATCTTTTTTTTTTTGTGGTAGAGGGTGAGAAGAAATGGGGTAGGTTTTGTTTTTCTTAGCAAGGCTGTTTGCTTGCTTTTAATCCCATATAGAACACTCATTTTAAATTGGAAAAAACCCCAAGATAAAAAGAGCCTTTTGGCAACGAACGATGAGGTTGAGAAAAAACAGCCAACTTCAGTAACATGAAAAAAATGTTAGTTTCTATATAAAAATGTTCCACTTGCTGTTTTTGAATGCTGTATTTATCCAGGGCTTTTCCAAGGGGAAATTTTCCCAGACTGGTTTGATTCCAGGCAAACTAGATCTGCAAACACACCGACTTCTCATGTTCAGAAACTTCCCCGATCACCACCTTTTCTGCAGTTCATTCAAGCCTCTGTTGGCCAGTACTCTAACTTTAGAAATGCTAACACAGAAAGTTACTTTTCCCAACCATTCCCTCAACCCAGCCATCTTCTAATCTCATCTTCCACACTTTCTCCTGCTACATCCACAATGTTTTACTAAAATTGTTCGTGATGAGCAGCACTTGCCTGCTGATAACAAAGGGGTGACACAGGCGAGGGAACAGAAGAGATGGAAACCCACCCTGCTATACAAACATTGCGTGGGAGGACACAGGAACAGCAAGGTCTCTGTTTGCTCAGTCATAAAAAACGCAGTGCATAAGACAAGGGAAAAATCCAAACAACCAAACCACACACAGAAAGAGGGAGTGCCTTGAAGAAAATAAAGAACAACTACTGTCAAGGTCCTCTCCCCATTGCCAAGTATTCAATCCCAGAGGCCCACCTCAGAACTTTATTTAAAGACCTGAGGTTTTACTCCTACAGCGAACATCGCTATCATGCTTCACACTGCATGCGACAAACTATTCAGGCTCTTGAGCATTTTCCTGCTGCTTGGCAAAGCTAAGAGAACAGACCTGTTCATAAAATATTAAATCTGTGACAGACTTTCAGCAGGAATCTTGAAAATATGCTTCTGTACAGCACAGAAGGAAAGGACTACAACTTGAAAAATTTATAACAAAAATACAAATTCCATAATGATGGCAGAAATAAAGAAGAAAACTTCAAGGCTGCCAGAAAACTTCTGTTTCAAGGTGCAACAGCAATAAGCTCAGCCGCTGCATTCACACCCATTCCTGGAATTTATTTAGTGGCTGCTGTTCAGGCTCCAGCTATGCCATGGTACAATAATTTGAGGACAAAAAAGGATTAAAAACCATGACCTTTACTAGTTCAAAATTATTTGTTTAATTATGCCCATTTCACAGGGATCACTGAGTAAAGTTAAACACTTGGCCTTGACTCCTCCACAAGGTTAATTACCAGGATATAGTAGATAAAGCAGCCTGAAGCTATAAATTACAATACCTGCTCTGAGACTGATCCCTGATTGTGAAACCAGCAGAACAGAATTTATCACCTTACAATAAGCTGTCGTTTTTCATCAGATATGAGCTGAGGCATCCACCACTGTGCTTTTCCAAGACAAGGACAAACCACAGTCAGCACTGAACCAGCTAACTGCTATTTTACCAGCCTGAGCAAGATTTGACTCATGCACTGCAGCATACAAGTTACTCTCTCCTGTATCAGTTGTAATATTTTTCATCCTGACTGATAAATAGTCCTGCAATTCTGGTTTTTCATTAAGTCTTCTGTGTATGTGATTCCTGTCTAGCCTTCCTTTCACCATGAAAAAACCTAACTTAGTAGAATGTGCTTATCTTCCAACAAGGCTGAGTTCATGCCACCCAAAACTCAGGAAACCTCTTTTACACAGATCTTATCACTCACCTTTACAAACTCTTACTGGACTTCATCCAACAATGTATATTTATGGAGTATTAACACATCATCCACTTCCTACAAAAAAAAAAGCTCCCTTAACAAAAAACCCAAACCAATTCACAGCTCTGAATAGATGATGGAACAAAAACAAACTCAAATATGAGGTTTTTTTAACAACTATCCATTTGAATTGCTTGCTAGTATTAGAACTCAGGAGCTCTGCCAGTTTTGATGATCCTTCTAATTCAATATCACAATATTTTTTATTACAGAAAATAATCTAGCACTTTTTGACCTGCTGTGGCAAGGGGGTGAGTGGGGAAGAACATCAGAAAGGTAGCACTTGCAAGCTTTAGTCAAAATAAAATAGAACTGAAAAGCGATGCCATGTCCAACAAAGAAAAGCTGAATAGGAAGACACATCCATAAGCCACAACTGAGCTGTAAAAACATTACTAAGAACATTCCTGTAACCTTTCCAGTGACAGAAGCCCTATGTATATACTCAGGCCTTCAAAATCCAAAGAACTTAGTTGAGCTGCATGGACTTCCAAGATCTATGTGCAGCAAAAACATGAATTAATTCCAAGAGGTCAGTTTCATTTTGGATCCCTATTCTGCCCTGATGCAAGTGCTTCCTTTTGTAGCACACTTCTTCAATATTCTCTTTCAAATCTATAAAATACACAGTCAAAACATTTATGACAGTACAGATAGACACCTTCCAAACAACAAAACAAGCAAGAAAAACATAACAAATTAAGGTTATGAGACGTTTGAAGAAGTAATGGAATGAGGTTGTTCTATTTCAAACTCATAACTTGTCACAGAGAATCATTTGTTGCAAAAAAAAAAAATACTAAAAATAGTCTGAACTATGCTCTCAACTGACTAATGCCTCAGGGATTTATACTCCTCTATTTTAAGTTCCACCATGAAAGAATAAATTTTTACACCATTAGTGCAAGTTAGAGTATGTAAATACCAATTACTCCATGAACTACAGCAATAGTGCAGTATTCAGTACTCTAAAATAGTTACTAAAAAACATCTGATTGCTCATCTCTCACCAGCAGTTTTTAATTAGTTGCTGTGCCCGAGCCTGAAGTGCAGAGCCAGGGAGTGGCCCCACTGCAAAGGCAGAGGCACTAGAAACAAAAGGATAACAAAAGGCTTCCATCAGGTCTGCAGCTGCAGAGGAGGTCAGATTGGCATGAAGCTGTTCAAGAGACAACTCCCAAAGGCAGGCACACTGGCAGGAGCTACATGGGACCTTAGCCAAACTCCTTATGGACATACCCTACACTGCCACAAAGCCTCTCTGCTGAGCCTTGGGACTCTCCAGATGACCAAGAGGTACAAAGACATCAACTTTCTCTCAACGGCGATGACTTTCACACTTTCTGGACAGGGAAGGCTTACACATTCAGCTGTCCAGCAACACTGGGATGGGTACTAGCCCTCAGTGAGCAAATGGACAAACCTTCATTCATTCCAGGCCATAAGGAATTATTCATCTTCAGCTGATTAAGTCTTTCCAGGGACAGATTTATTCAAGAACCAGCTTAGCATAGTAAAATAGAGAGACAGGTATTTCAAAGCAAATAAACAAGGAACGTGAAAAGAAAGCAAGACTATAGCCTTCAAATCTAGGCTGCACTTGAGATCAGCAAGCTTTAGTCCTTAAAGCTTACTACTGAGAAGTATTTTTCCCCCTAAATCCTAACATTTGTAAGATGCATTCACTTTCCTAGCTTTCAGAAAACCAAGTATTTTTAAAACACTGCCAAACATAACCAGTTATTTTGACTATAGACAAGTACACTGTTTACTGAATAAGTGCAAATTCCCAAGCTTAAAGTTGTTATCGCTAGCAATAATAAAAGGGATATTCACCCTGTCTGCTTCAGGCAACTTAAGCAACTAACTCAGAGCAACTCACTAGGCCAAAGTCCAAACTCAGACATGCTTTTCTAGCCAAGCCAGAGGTATTTGGGGTGCAGGAATAAATTATAGCAAGTATCACTTCCCATACGTGTTGACTATACGGCTATAGTAAAGTTTAGCACAAAGAACAGACCTTCAAAAGCATTAAAACTCATCTGGATCTTTAATACAGGACTGATGTATTGGACAGTTCCTTAAGCTCACCAGAAGTTAAGATCTAAAAGCCTGAATTGGAAGCCCACCTCTACTACTGACGACCACTTTCCCCATGCCCTCAAAAAACCCCTCACCACCCACATTTTGCAGTAAAAAAAAACCAAAACCAACCAAAACAAGAATTCCAGAAGACTTTTAACCTTCCTTTACCAAGTAAGACAGCATATTCTCTCTCGAACAGACATAAGGGAAAAAAGGAGGCAACATCTGGGAAGAACTTGTTTCCCTTTCTTTGGAGATCTTAGACAAGAACATTGCTACTGACCGACAGCACAGTGACACTGCACTGTACAGGGAACAGCAGGAAGGGGAGCTGTGTGGGGCTGTGTTTGTTTTATTCACCTGCCACCATCTAATGACTGGCACAGGTCCACACTCAGCATCTGTGACAGCTGAATAGTATGGATTGCACACAGTATGCAATTGCACACATGCAACAAAAAACTAGCTGCCAGGCAAGAATCACACAAGGATGTGACAGAATTGTCTCTCAGAAGGACACCACTGAGTCCCAGCTCCAACCCATAACTGATTCCAGGTTTACCTCATTCAGGATCTAACTTCTTATCAAGATTCTCTACTGAGTGCTGATAAAATCTGGAACAAACACAGAGCAACAATAGAAGTAATACACAGTAAATACCTATTGCTGTTCTTAGGTTTGCTTATCTACTGTACATTCTTCCCAGCGTGGGGAACGTGGAAGGAAATCCAGCATTTATATCAAACACACCCGCTTTCAAATAAACTGGCAAAAGTAAAGGGACAACTCAAGTTTCAAATAGGTGAAAGTGCTGCTCACTGAGGGGTAAACATGCAGCCTTTTCCTTTCCTTTCTTTTAAAAGGTCTTTTGCTACCTTCAAGAGAAACTCAAAACACACTGCATACAGCTGACAAGTCCCTGTCCTTATTTTCAACAGTTTACATAAAACACTTTAAAAATATATCCAGTAAGAAACATGGTTCAAGGTAGTAAACATAAATATATGAAATAAACAAAAGAAATCACATTGATGCCATTACTCAGTTGAATCTTTAATGCAATGGAAGCCTCCAATCACAATTTGAAGCTGACAGAGGAGTTTCTACTAATTATTACATAGAGGCTTGGCTAAAAATAAATGAGACTTTCAGTTTGTTCAAAAGCCTTACTATTTATGTAGTCACAATTAAACCATCTGCTGTTTTCAATTATATCACTGCTTTAACTAGAGCTTCTTTTTTTTATACCTCCATTGCTACCACAGAACTAGAATTAGGTCGCCTCTATCTTGGCTCTGATTAATGCAGTGCCATTGAACAGACCCTATGGAAGCTCCATCTTCCAAAACTTGCTAGAGGTCTAGGAAAGAGCATCTCCTGTAATCTTCAAATCAGACAGACTTCTTGACTTGAATTTTTACAGCAGACCAGGTTTTGTATTTTAAGTTGTTATCTAACACTATGTCTTTACACTTCTGACTACATAAATACCCCCATGAAATAGCTCCATCCCACTGCTGGTTTTGTTATATCTTTTAGTGACTTTTGACATTTCAGAGTTTTCAGTGTAACAATTCAAAACTTCTGGGGATTACCAATAATAAGCTGAAGAAGTGACAAATCATATGAATGAATGTGATGGCTACTCCAGAAATTTTAAGTACAGACAGACATTTTGGCCTCTGACCTTATACTAAGGTCAGGCAAGAGAAAGGAACAAAAATATCATAAATATTGTTGACATAAAATCATTAGGCACTCAGCAGAAATGCACTGGGGACAGGGCTACAGGCAAACATGTAGGCAATGCTCAGTTCAAGTTATCTGCTGCATCAGTGGGAGGAGAGTGGTCCACATGACCCTTAGAGCAACTCAAAATACCGGAAATTATAGAAATAGCCAAGCTATGGGGAAAGCGTTCATACACTCAGGCTTTACAGCAACCATACACTTGCACTGGTTTTGTATTGTTTCTGACGTTACCATGGGAGTTCCAGTAAAGCACTGACTCACTCCAGAGAAAATAACTGTATGCTGGGGGAGGTATCAGGGAATGAACTTCCCACCTCCGAGAGTAGCTGGGCTTTCAGGTGCACAACCCTCATAATCAGCTCCTTGAACAAAACACACTGCATCAGCACTTTCCCTCTCTCTCGCCAGTCTGTTTTCTCTCCACACCTTCTGCCCCAGTGCCATCTGTCCCCGTTCTAAGCTGAGATGCCTTGCATGCTTCTGCCACTCCCTTCAGAACGTTATCTCTTGACAACTCCTCCTTAACAGGAAGGAGCTTCCAGGAACTACTATAATGATATTTTAAAAGAAAAATATATACCACAGAAGTACTCCCTTACTGCCCAGAAACATGCTTTTCTGAATATGGAAATGTTTGTGCTGTTTTCTGTCACACATATACCTACAGCATAGCAAGAGTTTGAAGAGTTTTCGTTTTAAGACAACTAAAGTGACTTGAAGACACTTAAAGACACTTAAAGACACTTAAGTGTCTTAAAAGACATTCGAAGTACATACGGTATAAGAAAAGGTAAAGTATACTACGAGCAGTTTAGAGAAAGGGGCCTTCGGGGGAAAAAAAAGCACTGCGTAATTGCCAGCCTACCATCTTAGGCTGCTTTCTCCTGACAACTGTACACGTCAAAATTATAAACTCAAGACAAACTCCGGACACAGGCAAAGGACCGAACCGCAACTACAACAGTAAAACATGTCCTCTCCTCTGAAACCACATTTCCCCAGGAAACAGGCGTTGCTTCCTCCCAGCCGCGGAGCTGCCGCAAGCTCTGACCTCCCCTCCGCCAGCCCTTGAGCCGCTGCCTGTCACCCCGCGGGCGTCTNACACATTGAAGGAGGTAACTCCACCCGTCACGTGGGCAGCCTGGGCATTCCTCTGGAGCACAGCGTCGTCTGAGGGACCGGGTGACATGGACACGGCAAAACCAAATCCTGGTTCAAGTCAAGGTTTTAAGCGTTCAGGACAACATCGGATTTAAACCTAAAGCCACCCAGACTGTTCTCAGCAGGAAATTTCAGCAAACATGCTTTCCAGACAAGGTGGTACAGAAAAACCCTATTTTGTATATAACACAGTTTTCCTTAAGTAAAATTCCACAAAAAAAAAAAAAAAATCAAGAGGAAGGAGATTGTTCATGTCGACCTTTTCTAGTACTAGCTAAAGGCTTCATTAAGCATA
>VXAX01003556.1:6302857-6339256 GCA_013399835.1 Leptocoma aspasia
ACCCCGCGGGCGTCTCGGCTCCTGCCGCCCCAGGCTCTCGTCCCCGCGGGGACACGGGCCCGGCCCACAGCTCCGCCCGGCCCCGGCCCCTCGCCCCCGTCCCGTCCCGCCGCGGGGTCGCGCCTACCGCGGGTCCTGTGCAGCCGCTGCTACCGCCGCCCGTCCCAGGTGCTCGCTGGCGCTGCAGGGCGGTGCCGAGGAGCGGCAGGAGGAGGNACAGAAAAACCCTATTTTGTATATAACACAGTTTTCCTTAAGTAAAATTCCACAAAAAAAAAAAAAAAATCAAGAGGAAGGAGATTGTTCATGTCGACCTTTTCTAGTACTAGCTAAAGGCTTCATTAAGCATATTTTTTTTCCTACATGCATTCTTTAAAGATGACTGAAGTTGCTCACATGGAAGCATTTAGAGAGACAAACCAAGATAATAAAAATGAAAAATAAAAAGGACTAGTATTTTCCAGTTAAATTTCTTTTGCCAAGACACTAATCAAAATAGCAAAGACAGCATTATCTAACTGAATCACAGCATTATACAACTTGGGTGGGGAAAGAACTTGACTTTGCAGCTGGGAATTTTGTGAACAGGGTCCAGAACCTCCTTTCCAACATTTGCTTCTCTAATATGTATGCTTTGTAACAGGCAATTTCATTTAGAATGAAACTAATTTGGATAGATGTGTTCACACTTCTTAAAGCATCCTGTTCAACCACCAGCAGCTTTCAGTGGAGGGCCTGGGCTTCTCCTCCGTACAACTTTCACATACCACAACAGCCAAGCCCCAAATACAAGAGCTTGACTGAACTAAAGCAAAGAAATTGCCATTTTTTCCTCCCTCATCAAAATTTTGATTGGCACCGCAGAGGCCAAGGCTGCACTCCTGGGAAACAGCTGCATTTAAAGTAGTCTAAAGCAGGTGAATAGGTATATTTGAATATAAGAACAGCTGTGGTGGTTTAACCCCAGCCAGCAGCCAAGCCCCACACAGCCTCTCTTACTCCCTGGCCAGCAAGATCAGGGAGAGAATGAGAAAGGTAAAAGCCAGAAAACTTGTGTGTTGAGATAAAGACAACGTAATAGGAAAAGCAAAAGCCATGCACACAGGCAAAGAAAAAGGAATTAATTCTGCACTTCTCATGGGCAGGCAAGTGTTCAGCCATCTCCAGGAGGACAAGACTCCATCACACATAACAGTTACTTGGAAAGATAATGCCATCACTCCAAATATCCCCCCTGCTTTCATATACTGAGCACAATGTCGTATGGTCTAGAATATCCCTTGGGTTCAGTTGGGGTCAGCTGTGCCCCTGCCCAACATTTTGTGCACCCCCAGTCTCCTCACTGGTGGGATGAGAAGCAGAAAGGCCTCAGCTCTGTGCAAGCCCTGCTCAGCAATAACAAAAACATCTCTGTATTATCACCACTGTCTTCACCATAAATCCAAAACACAGCCCCCCACTAGCCACTGTGAAGAAGATAAATCTCAGTCAAAACCAGCACATTTGCTTATTGTGGTTTAGCACAAATTATAAAGCTATACCCAGATTATTTTAAGCTTCACTGATAAAGACATTCAACAGGCAAAGCTAAACATCAGCACAGGTTCTAATGCAGAATGTAGCCTGATGTTCACTGTGCAGGCAGATGGAGAAATAAAGATGTGCCCAGAGTGAAAGAAGGCCAGGGATCTTTGTCCTCTGAGTCTGCTGGTATTGCTTCCCTTGGGAGTTAAACTTCTGTCACCTGTGTCAGCCAAAAGGGGCCACATTAGCTCTAACACAAGGGTCCTGTTAACCAGAGTAACTTTTACTGAAACAGGTTAGGAGCCATAGCTCCTAACTTTCAGAGGAGCTGGACTCCCATCAGATGAGGAACACAGCAACTTCTACAAAGCATTATTTCCTCTTCCAGCAGGATTTGGAAAAAAACCACCAACCCATAGTTCTATAACTTTAGTACTGCTATTTTTTCGTGTAGAAAAGCCCTTTGAGTATCAATGCCTAGGCTGGAGGGTGTGTATGAGGAAGCTTGTACTGCTGCAACCAGCCTGGTATTCATTCCAGACCAGGTTGTGCTCACTTTGAAGTCAATTGCAATCTTCCATGGGTTTAACCAAGGTCTAGGTTTGGCTTACTTCTATGAATCCCTCTATTTATCCAGGCTCAGTGACTGGAAGTCTCACACCTTTGATGCTGCATTCATAAACTGGACATTCAGAAAACTGGACTAGCTATGGCAGCATATGGAATATTCTCTGACAAAGAAATCATTGTATGGAAACCTCACTACCTAGCATTTTCAGACAGTCAGGGACTGAGACATTTGCTTAACAAATTTTATTTCTGGAAATTTTTCCATAGGCATGATAACCTCTGAGCCCATGCTTTTTGGAACCTCTGGCTGGAGTGAAACACTTTTCCTGCAAAAACTGCTATGGGCAGCACATGTACTTGTCAGTATCCACTTTAAAAGATATTAAAACTCCTGGAACTTTATTTCCCAGCCTCTTGGATTTTAATATTAGAGCTGGTATTTAACCAGGACAAAACCCCAAAGCACCATGTGCTGTGCAATTGAACAGAGGTTAATTTGTACTCATATAAAAAACTGTCAGTCTGTATTGGCATTTCAAACCAAATTCATATGGACAGTGATGCCACAGTCAGAAATGAAGCAGAAATGAGGCCTAGAATCCTTGGTGTTGGGATAGATGAGAGTTTGCCTGTCATCTCAAGGTCATACTGCTTTTTCACATTGTGCCGATATTGACCAAGTACCAATTGAAACAGAGAAGCCTTTGTAGGAGAACCCACAGAAATCACAGCAGCATTTCCTGCAAACACTGCATTTTCCTAGTGACCCTTCCAAGCTTACAAGCTCCAGCCTTGTGGTTTTCCAAGTGGATTTGTGCCATTATAACACACATACCAGAACCAAGTGGTGGAAACTAGTACAACAAAACATCCACACTCCTGACTTCACTGGTACTGTCTTCATTTTCCCATATTCATTTTACAGCATTTCATTTCTATCACTAAAATATTCCATTGTTGAAAACTCAAAAAGAAAAATCTTGAGTGTTTACACAGTAAAAGCAAGCAGAAAATACTAAAGAAAACATAAAATAAAATAAAATCTGCAAGTATTATAACGCAGTCTTTCAGACAGTCTAGGAACCTCAAGCACCAGCCAGTGTGAGGTACATTTTTGGGAGTTCTAGCCTGGAACCCAAATGGTCCAGGTTACCCCAGAGGTTTCCTGCATGAACTTGATCAGGTTCAGATCTCTGAAGGTACACATACATACAGCCTACATTAATTTTGAGCCCTAAGGAACTGATATACATAATTTGTAAACTCACTCCCTTAGAGAAAGGGTGTTCTCTCACAGTCATGCTGGGTTGTAGTTCACTTTTTTACAGTCCTATTAGTTGATGGAGATTTTAGAAAGACATTTGCCCGAATCCTTTCACTGTGCTTTAGCCACAAAAGACATTTATCTTCCCTCCTTGCTTTTTTACTGCTCCTGAGCATTCTGTAGGTTTTATACTTACTTCTTTTTTGCACATGGTTTTTAACTCCATCAGCTTGCAACTCTTCTATGCACCTGTTTTCCTTCTTCATAACTGGGCCTTCAGTTAAACCAGATCCCTGCAAGACAATATCACGTATTTAGATTTGCCTCCCCTGCGTGTTCCTCCACAGGTTCTTTGTATATGCCAGCATATTAGACTTAAAGATACCAGGCATTTGATGGTAACAGCATTATCCTCAATCTGTGTTACACCCCTGAGAAAATTTTACTGCTTAAAATCCATTGCTCCGAGGCAGGCTTAGCTGAAATGACTTCTGCCTCCCAGCTTCATTTCCCCAGTGCATTTTTGTTGCAATAGGAGACTACAGTGTTTAATGTCTGCACTGCCACTAGTCTGGAATAAAGGTAATACAGCCTATGACTCAACTTGCTGTATGCTGAGGAGTGCAACACTACAGCCATTTCATAACTGGGCCAGAACTTGTGATGGAATGTACAAACTATGCTATCAAAGGCTTAGACCAGGGTAGGTCTCTAGCATAAAAGTTTTTGTGACATAATTTTCTTGCATGTATCTTGCATTTTCCCCCAAACCATCATGCTGTGAGCTTTCATCTGTGAGGCTGTCAATCTGAGCGTCTTCCATTGTTACTAAAGGCATTCAAATTAAGTTAAGAGTGACTTGGAGTGTTGAGCATGCATTTGTATGTAAACCATTACCCTTCGCATGCAGCAGAATATAGCCTTGAAATAAACATTTTCATCAAGGAGTAACAGATGGAAGTACTTCAGTTTCCATTTTGTATTAACAGAACTTCTCATTAAACTCTTGAAGCGTTACAATTGGATAGCTCTGTGTTTTCCTGCTTGGTAGCCTGGCTGACTTTGGTGGGCTGACACTTTGCCACATACACTCATAGAAGTCACTAGTTCACCCCTTTACAGATCAGATTTTCTACCATTTGTTTAGATTTTCTGCTTTGTATTGTATCTCGTGTAAAATTGAATTCTGAACTCCAATCAACATTTAATTCTAAGTAACAGGGTTAGCCAACAGGAAAAGGAACTCACAGAAACATACTGAGCTGGCCCTGGCACGCACACATTTCACCTACACCTGCAGAGTTTAAGCTCCCAGTATGGGGAAATAGATAAAAATCTGCCAGTATTTTTAAGTACTGCTGAATACAATTCACTTGGTTGACTGGGAACCCCATCTGAATGCATTCTGGATGAGCCATTTATCCCTATGTGTAAGCTGTGGCAATTTGTAATACCATTCTGAACTGTGTCATTGTAAATGACGTTCCAGCCCCACAAAGTTTCTGGGTGGAGCTTAATATGATGTAAACACAAGTACCTACCTACCTGCCTATTTTTTTCTCCTAGGAAGTAGAGAGCAAAGCAACTTGGGCATTCAGCAGTATCAAAGAGTTTCCAAGCTATTAAGAGAAGTCATTATTGTATGATGAAGCAAAAAGTTTTATTAAGGAGTGATCTAATGATGATGATTAAACAGTTACTAAACAATGACAACAAGGTGGTCAAACACTGTACTACTTACTACACTTCTAATAATTAAGCTAGCTTGTGTAGAGTATACTTTAGATTTCACATTAAATGTCACTTACCTTGCTGTAGATTCCAGATGCCAAGCAAGGGATCTCTTGACCTTGAGGAGTGGCCTTGGGGGGCACCCCTGCTCAAGGGGAGATCACCACTGTGCAGCCACTGCTATGCAGGAGGGCTCAGGCTCTGGGGCTGCAGATCTGCAGTGTAAAGTGATTGGCTTGTAGTCAAACTCCTCTCTGGTGGCAGCCATAGAAGTTTTAGATATGTCTGGTCAGTTCAGGCTGGTCCTGTTAACTCCCAGTAAGACTCAAATTCTTCAGGTGAAGAGATACAGCTTAGCATAATTTCTCAAGATTTGCACAGCAGGGCTGGCTTCAGCCAAGCCTATTTTTTGGTGATGCCAACAAATGGTGTACCACTGACTCAGAGCAGGTGTGTCCATTATACCATGAAGTTTGGGAAAGGATTTGGGAAATCCTTTGGCTTTGACACCTTTTAGCTCCTCCCATCAGGTCATGAACCCACCACTTTCTACCTTTACTCTCCTACTCACTAGAACTGAACCCGCTCATCTATCTTCTACTCTGCTCTCCTCACCTTTAAATCCTATGTCAGAATACATAGGGTAATATTGAACCATTCTTCTTTTTCTTCATCTGCTCTATGCCCCTCTTTCATATTTCTGTGGTAATTCTGTGAAGAAAGGAGTGCCTATAGCTTATATGTGTATTAAATATATCCAAACAGTCATGGAGCTGAAAATATGGCTACTCAGTGAACATCAAGATCTGGGTAATTTTAGCTCACTATAGGCCTAGTATGCAACTTTAGCCTGTTCATTCTTCAAATTCCCTTCCCTAATGCTGGAAATAAATACCATTAATCAATCCTCAGTGTGATGATAAAAACCAAGAGGACTACATAAATATCCTACATGTACAACACTTCTTTGTAACTATTAGTCAGAATTGAAAAGCTTAATAAAAAATTCTCAAGACTACAAAAACTACAGTTCAAACCGTAGTTAAAAGTGTATCTTTTCAGAGGTTCTGATCATTAATGCCTGTGGGGGTCATCTGTGCACAGCAAGCTCTGAGGGGCTTCTTCACCTTACTAATGATATGGGTCAGCACCTCCTCAAACCATGCCTCCAGCTGCAGCAGTGTCCTGCTGTGGCAAAACAGTTCTTTGGGATGTAACTCTTGGAACATAATAAACCAAGTCTCTTATAGAGAAGTAGCATAATCTTCCCATGACTCAGCCCTGACTCACCAGGAACCTTTTCCACATTTAAGGAAAACCATGTCATTCAAGCCATCTTTAGCACAGATGACCTTTTAAGCAAGATTGCTCAAAATATTTTGCAACTATTAAGAAAAGCAAGCACTGAAAGTTTGCCTTTCAAGATGTCCTAGCCCAGCCTTGCTTGCAGGTAAGCACCCTAACCACAGACTCAGGATCAGATCCTGACAGAGCTGGACAACACAGTATTTAGCTGAAACTGAATAGAGTCAGATTTGTGTTCTTGGTATTGACAGCAACTAGGCAGCATTTGTGTAAAAGGAAGAAGGTAAATTCAGATCTGAGTAAGCGTTTTTCCAACAAGTATTGCCCACCTAGCTGATACTTTGAATCAGCACATGCTTCTTTGCTTGCCTTTCAATTGCAGGGAGTGAGAGTCTCCTGGTGGTGTGGGAGGGCACAGCGGGGCAGCCTCGGGTGGCCTTGTGGCACAGGTCCCCTGCAGCCACCACCCCAACAGCCTCCATTCCCTGCAGCTCTGCAAAACACAGGCTCCACTGCAATGGTCATCCACTCTTGCCAAGGAAATCTCTTTTCTTCCCTCTCCAGCTCAGTCACTCCTAGGTGATTGCAGTTGGCCTCAAATGGTTTTTGGTTCACTTTTGGTTTTTTTGGTTTGTACCTCTTATCTGTATTTTGAACCCTGCAAACTGCCTTTGATTGAAGTCTTAAGGAAGGGAGCCTCATTGCATCCTGAGCTAGACTTTTATTTTCATATTTAGAAGCAATAAAAAAAAAGATATTGTTGTTTTCTTCAAAGCAGCTGCCATCAGCAAAGCCTATTATCTGAGCTGGCTCAAAGCACAAAGGAATGACAGCTCAGTGCTAACATTTAAGATTCAGAATTTCAGTCTATTTTAATATATTCCATGATGAGTCAGAGCCCTCTACTAGAAATATGGAAAGCCATTTTTTCTTTTCTTAAAATAGTTGTGCTATTTCACCTCAGAAATACTTAACACCCATAAATATGAGCCACTGATATTCCCGCTTCCTTCAATTTTAATTTGCTTATACAGCAGAGAACGCAAAAATGTGTTAAGAGAAAAGATTTAACAATGATGCTCAGATGTAAATAGACCAGAATTATGCAAGTGTCTGAGTTTACAGCTCAGCTGCAGATTGTGGCTAGTGAGTTTTGTTTGTTTGTTCAAGCACAGTGTCATTAATCAAATCAAAAATATAAATATCCCAGGAAGATACGTGCACACAATAATTCTCATCTAGCTCTCAGTTACCCACAGATTTGCCAACAGAGGGAGTCCTCTTACTGTCTACCAAAGCTTTGTCTAAGTGACGGCGTCCCTGCTGAGCAGCTATCATAGCACTAACAGCAAGGATGAAAAAGGTTTGCAAAACAGAGTCACCTCAGGGTATTTAGCAAATCAAAACATGGGGTAGTATCAGACATCCAATCACTAGAAGTGCACTGGAGGATTCAAGTGGCCGTTTGTGTTATTACAGCAATTATATCTATGGGCAGAGCTATGAAATATCTATGAGAGTAATTACTCTTAAATACATTGAGAAGAATTATGCCAGATAAACATATAGTTCCCTTATGTCTGCAAATCAATGTTTAACTGTAAAACTCCTTTGAGTACTTTTCTGTTGTTGTAGTCATAGCTTGTCAAACAGCAACTATTCAGGCTGTGGTTTGGAGGAAACAAAATAATTTAAAAACGAAAAATAAAAACCCCAAAAAACTCCCCAAAAAAACCCTAAAACCAAACAAAACAAAAACCAAGACTTTGTTCTACATTGTGATTTCCTTAAAGGATCATGTCATTTTAATCCCAACCAAACTAAATTGTATACAGTAAGGCCTTCAGAACTTCATTTGCTTTTTCATCATAAAATAAACTAAGCTTTCTTGTGAACTATGAAAATGTTAATATAGTATTTCATAGTCACTGTTTGGATCATTATGGTTTCTGCTGCTTACCCCTTACTTGAAGTGGCCAGTTCCCTTGTGACTTGATGAAAGGATTTTAACAGCTGATGTGATAATGACATGAATCAAATTCCAGATTAGCTTGGATGCAGCATTTAAGGGGGAAAAAAGAAAGCAGAAACAACATTATACTCATTACATCAAAGTAAACACTTCACAACTACAATGTATTGCCAGGGCTAACAGTTTTGTGAAATATTAAGTAACCAAACCAAGAACTGAGCAGCAATCAGGTATGGTGATTTACTAGCAGTAGCATAAGAACAAAAATATGAGGTTACGATCACATCTGTGTGACAGTAGCTCCTTCCTTCTCACAAAATTTGCCATTTTTATGGTAGTCAAGACTGAAGTGCTCATGAAGCAACTCCTAAACCTCTGGCTTTTTTCAGCTTGATATATCCCAGTGAGTCTTTTAGAAAAATAAAAATACAAAACCAGTATTACCTGCATCTGTTCCATTCCCTTTCATCCTTTTACTGGGACCTGGATTTACACTGAGATTTCAGCATCAGTCCTAACCTCAACTAATTATCTTCTAAAATGGATTCAGGATAGGTAAACCAGTGCCAAGAAAACTCAGAACTGCAACAGAATTGAGCCTAATTATTGATGGGAGTAAAATTGAGATTTTTTTCATTACTCATTTTCAAATGAGTAAAGTTCTTTGTTTCTTTGTTACTTCTTTTTAACACTGCAAACAGATCAGCTTTGCAAGTTTTGGACGTCTGGCCCTTTTAGATAAACATTCCAACCTTTTAAGTGTTTACAGACTAAACTGTAGAGCTAAATGTTTATGTTGCACTGAATAACTTCAGCTTTGTATTTAACAAAAAGACTGCTAAAGTAATATTGTTTCAATCAGTAGGTGAAGACACATGCTACTGAAATAACCAAAAATTTAAAGGAAGATATTAATACTAGACTGTCCATAAATATTTAATACATCTCCATGTAGCAGGCTTTACAACTGGAATATATAAAACTGCCACAGTTTACAGGGTTTCTAATTTTAAACCTATTCCCAGACCCTTCAAAAACAATTATTATACCCTTTAGCTTCTAAAACTAGAATGTATCTTTTTGGGTTTCAAACAGTATGTTCCTCCCCTAATTCTAGTTTAATATGAAGTCAATCCTTGGACACGTATTTCAAGGAACATGGCCTCAGATATTGCTCGGAACAGGTTTGGATCCTATTATTGCACCTGCGCAGGGCACAAGTTTACCCTGACACATGCAAAACTACATAGAGCAGAGAACTGTCTGGTCCAGAAAGGAGAATTTCTGGACCAAAATATCTGTTCTCAATCAAATCTCAGTTTTAAATAACGATCTAGCAGTTGCCTGCTAAAATTAATTTGAATCATGTCTCTCTCTCTCTCCTTGGTATTTACATTTTTCTTACTCTTTGGGGACAGCAACAATATCTAATAGTGTGTAAATCTGAAAGTATGTCATTCACTCCAAAATACCACTTTGTTTGCAAAATGAAAACAAGCTGAGGTACAAAATTGCTTCTAAGAAGAAGAAAAACATGAAGAGAGTTGCACAGTGGCATCAGCTTGCAGGCTGTGTTATTAATTTCTCAGCTGCTCATGTAGAGACTTTCCACGATAAAGCAACACAATGCAGATGAGGATATTTCTTAACTTCTGTGGTTAACTTGTATGTTTCCATTTCACTCTGAGTTTCGTTTGGATGTGTTTTCCACAAGGTCAGAAGAGCTTGCCCTGGATCGGCTCCTCTGGGGATCATACCATTACACGTTTCCTGTTTTGCACACGACGACACAGTAAGCTTTTCCAAAGACACAAGCTGCATGTATAAGTCTTCTGAGCAGAGTTACTACTGTACTACTGCAAGATTGAGACAGTACAAAGGAAAGAACTCTTGACTGGGAAAACTTTTCCCATCTTTCTATTCCTATTCCCATCTAGCCCTTCAGAACCTGAATTCAAGCCCACTGCTCAAACAAGCTGAATTCAAAGAGCAACCACCTCAGGTTTTAACCCAGGTTTTTAAATCCCTGAGCGTAAAGTAATCAAATATAGCATTTATGTTTTGTCCATTGCTTAGGCAAGTCAGTTTGCACTGTGTCAGAGTAGTTGCATTAGCACTTCTCAAGTCTGGTAAGGTGAAGTTACCCGAGATTCAGAACAGATACACCCTTTCCAATGAACCCAGAGGTAATCAGGCAGCAGTTCCTAAACCAGCTGATAAATACTGGCACCACTATTCCTTTTTCAAAAACTGCTTCACCTATGCTTGAAACAGCTCCTTACACCAAATAATTTTCTCAAAGTTCCGAGTTACTTAGAGGTTGAACCATGTCAAGTGATTTACAGTAACTATGCTGTATTGTATAAGATACATTTAGTGTTTTCAAAGGAACTAACATCTGCAAGAATTTTCTGTTAATATGTTGTATTGTAAAAGGATCTTTTTAAAGAGATGGCAACAGTAAAAGCATGGAAATTACAAAGGGAAGTGTAAAGGAAATGACTATCAAGAAGCACAGTTTTGGGGTTTTCTTAATCAGTTCAAGTGGAAATGCAATATAGACACCCATTTGAAAGTCCTGGTGATGGTCTACGAAACTGAGGAGAGTGCTGTAATTTTAAGATGATTTATATCTGCTAAGTATCACTGAAATTGTACCTGAAGACTTGACGTAGATCTCACTTTTTTCCAAGACTGCTGGAAACACAGTTCAAACCAGAACATTGCATCCCTCATGTACATTTCTATTGCTGTCTGGTCACAGAGCATCTTTGGAGCATCTCAAAGATAAGAAAGAAATTGTCTGAAATGGTCAGGTTTCTCCTGACATGATCTTGAAATAATGCTGTTCTCCATACAGGAAAAAAATATAAACGAGGACTTTTGACTAATTGATAGAATCCGATAGTCCTCAAAATTGGGACTGTTATTCATAGTTCACAAAACTTTCCTGTGAGAAAATGCTTGCAGTATGTGGGACAGAACAGCAGGAGGGGATCAAGGCAGCCTTCCTTTTTGGGAGCTTCAGGCAGCAGGGAATCCCAGGCATACCAGGAGATGGAGGCTGCTGTGTCCTCCCTCCCCTCTGGTGATTTCTGCATTATTATCAACCCAAAGAACTCTGCCTTGGAGAAGCCTGCCTTGCCTGCTCCTGCAATCGGGAATGGAAAGCATTGACAAAGACGAGCCAGAAACTGCATTGTCCTGCCAGATATTGGTATCTAAACGTAAAATTTGGGAAAACAATTCAAAGGAAGAATTTAAGAAAATACGTAGAAGCATCATCATTCCTTTCTGGTATTTCCAAGGATCCTGGCAACATAGTATTTCCTCAGTAAGCCAGTAGCTTGTTCCAGCTACAAAGATGGACCATCTCACTTCATACACGGTGAAAAACAGGTATGGAGAACAATCTGATGCCTGCTTGAATCCCCCAGTGAGATCTGTGGAGGCACATCCATAAACAGTGTGCAGGGGCTGCTTGCATGAAATTCAGTACAGGACTGGAGCTGAATTCTCTGTTCTGTCAGCTGTTGGTAGCGTGCAAGACCCCAGCTAGTAAGCTCAGATCAAGCCTCAACAGGCACATGCTCACCTCTTAAAATAGTACAGTCTGGCAATAGATTGTAAAAAGGCAAAGGTACACGTGCTATAAAACCTAATTACCATTGCAGCCTGTGTCATGGCCAGCCATTGCACACCACGCATAGCAAAGGAAGAGTTTTATCCAGGACTCTGACAGCTCAGCATGGTGGTTTTCCACCCCTGGAGTACCCTGAAAAACTATATCAAAGGAGAGATTCTTATCTATTTTCTTATAATGAAATATTTTTGAAGGAGTGAGATTATAGAAGCTAAAAATGGGGAACACATACCATTGATTCATCTAGTTGTCTTCCATACCTAAACAAATCTGATCTCAACTGTGCATTTATGCATGCTCCAGCCAAATTACTCTCTATGTGAAAAAAATATTCCACTGCCTTCATCTTTGCAGTCTCATAGTGTTCACCATCAACACAGTAGAAGAATTTCCCTTTCCTGACTACAACCTGATAGTCTCTGTTATGCCACTGTTTAATAATTCACTTCACTCTCAAATGTTTGATTTCACCAAGCATTTGCTGACATTTACCTTGAATTCTCTGTAGGGGGCCTTCAGTTCTTTGAGGGTTTGAAAAAAATTACATTCTCTATTCATGGCTCTACTAATATACTATATGAAGTGCTAGCTCTGCACATATTTTCTAGTCTGTCCATATTTTCCAAATATAATAACTGGGTACTGACTATCAATAAAATGGCCAGTTTTGATCACTACCTTCTGTACCTACAACCCCAAGCTTGCATCATATCTATTTCCTTGCCAAAACATTGAATAATTTATGTCTTATTCAGGGATCGCATTTCCACAGTTATTTCTCAGCCCATTCTAACATTTACAGTTTCTCTAAATCTGGTATTATATGAATATTTTACTAATATGCTGCTCCAATTTTCTTTTACAATAGGTTCATGATGTACTTTCAATGAATGTATTAAATCAGTAGTTCATCTGTGTACATGAGAGTAAAAAAAATGAATAAGCATTCGTTCAGTGTCATCTCCCACTATGCCTTGCATTTGCAATCTATTGCTTCTAACCTTGAGTTCAATTCTAAATTTATTATACTCGAAACTTTTAAAATTTGTTTGAAGCTTATCAATTGAAACTCTACAGTCCTAATAGTGGAAACTTAAGAAACAGTTTACTTACCATCTGTGTCAAATTAGACTCTCACTTCTACCTCTATGGCCAGAAATAGAAGAACTGAGCAACTTTATTTTTAAAATCCTTTTTCTAGGATTTAGGGAAAGGTGGGGGAAGGCTTTATTAGTGCAGCCACTTTACCAGATGCAAGTTATTAACAGGAATTACTTACCTTCTTTTATATATATNTAAGAGATTGACATGAGCAAATCACATAAAACCTAAGCTGAATTACATGGGTAAGAGAACTTCTTCAGAATATTCCACAAAACAGTGCCTGATGTGTTTGAAGAAAGTTTACATTCAAAATCCACTTGGATTTCTAGTCAGGAAAGGCCCACTGAAGTAGGGGAACTCTCCCCTCAAGATAACCCTTTAACAGGCTCTTGCTTGGAAACTGAATATGCAGAGGGATAGGAATAGAGTGGCAGAGAATGCCTGCTTAGAATAAGAGAAAATAGCTGCTGCTACTATGACTGCAATGCACTTGTGCTTGCAGGACAGCTTTAAAGTTGCAAGGGACTAGAAACACCACTAACTTAAGAAAAATAAAAATAAAACCTCTAATTCAGTGCCTAAATTTGTCTGTTTAATTTTAAGTTCTGCTGAATGATCAGCTGAACAAAATGAAACCAGGACAGGCTAAAGAGAAGCACAGAAGATTTAGATGGGATTTTGAGCAAGGTTCTAACTCTGGTCCCAAAGGCAAGTGAGCTCTTACTAATCCCGTCCTTAATAAATTATCATTTAAATTGACACAACTACTGATCCTATTACTGCTTAAGTACAAAAGCCACTTTATATGTGTAATAATTCCGCAAGCACTGAGATTTCCATTCAACAGGCCATCTGATGTCTGCAGTTCAAGATTAGGGCACAGCACTTCTGGCAGAAGAAAAAAAAAAAAAATTCAGTCCCCAGTGTAATTGCACTAAACTGATAATTAACTGTTGAACGTGATGTGTAATGAAAGGTCGAGGGTAAGGTGAAAGAGATGACTTTCACCTCGGCTACAGTTTGATAGCAGGAAGATTCCTTTAGAAATTACAGGTTTATGTAGGTTGTTGGTTGAAATGGAAACATTGTGTGGATTTCTATGAGGCTTCTGTGAGAGGCAACAAAAGTTGTCCTTTCTGAGAAATGTACCCAGAATGAGAATATCTCCTGCTGGACAGCTTGGACAAAGAGCTGTGACTGCCAAAAGCTGTGGAAAGCTGCCAAAGGACAAGGAAGAAAATAAAGCAACAGAGAAGTGCTAACATTTTATCAAAAAAATCTTTAGGGTAGGGAAAGGCAAACTTATAAATACCAACAGTCACCATACGTGAACACCCTGAAACAGGAAAGAGCAGCAATTCCAGCTGGGGAGCGCAGTAAGAGATTTTGCACAGGAAATGGGGAGATCACATTACCATCAAAATGTTGATTTTCAGAGAGGGCCCAGATAGACAATAAAACAGTTACAATCCTATAACTCCTTTTAATACTATGAATAGTAAAAAATGTGACATCTAACCTGCAAGAACCGTTATGGATCACCATCTGCAAGCAACAGGAAATAGTCACACACTTCACTTGCTAAAGTGGGATGCAGGCACATCAGTCTACAGACATTTTTAGGTAACATTTCACTGATATTCACCAACATCTGAGCTTTGTTCAATCATTTCCTGGGTTAGAATAAAATTTGTATCAAGTGTTGCATAAAAATGATGAGGCTAAGGAATTAAAACTCCTATGGAGGACTACAGTCTTGCAGCCACTCAACTGTTATGATTATGACTTCAAAAGTAAACCCAATTTTTTTCCTCCATATCTAAGATAAGTAGAAAGACCTCAGAAAACCTCCACCAGCATATTTCCCGAAAATATGATCAGTGACATAGTGTGAGTAAGGCAAGAGACTATTTAAGTTCTGTCCTCAAATAAACTGATTTTTCTTCATTCAAGCAAGCATTCTCACATACACTTTTACATGCGTTTGGGAAGGAATTTCAAAGGAATATCTTCAGAGTTTTTTCTATTCTCATATAGTCAGGCCTGACTTTAAGAAGAAGTTACACCGGACTGTGGAAACTGAGCTGCTGCATTACTGCCACAGAGAGATTAGATATTACTAAAATTAAGATCGTGGAGCCACATGTCATGCTTTGCAGCATAGTTACTTCTCTCATTACAATCTTTAGCAGATACTTCTTCAGTAGTATGCAATTCAGTGTAGCTACACAGAGTGTGTGCCTATGCATTTGTGTATGCATAGGCATTCTATGTTCCAAACAAATGTGGCTGTTACCATATACACCTGCTATTTGAGTTATTATTTTAGCATTAGCTGCACATGGCTAATGGTATCCTGCTTTATTGTTTGGAAGATGCATATGAAATAGTAAAAAAAAAGTAGCACTGATTTATTTGCATGATTAGTGAAAGCAGTCCTGTGTAAGGATCTCTTGATTGCTACAGGCTGTATACATTTCAATAAAAAGCATTCAGTAGCTGGCACTGAACTCTACGTGGCAGTAATGTACCAGCTCAGTCTGTACAGCCAAGGCTTAAAATAGGTAGGGGATTACATATAGCAGGTGTAAATTAGGAAGATATTAGGACTTGACCCTGTGAAGCAGGAGAAAAAGAAACAACCTGTGAAACAAATTTAAAGAATTCATGATTTACCACAATTTGAGGAAGGTATGTCCCTCCCTTTCCTGCACAACTAGCAAAAATTCCCCTTCATTTTTCTGAGAATGTATTCATGCTTGCTACAGTCTTAAAAATCTACTTATATTTTTGTGGTCATCCTGTCTGGCTTTGTAGAATCTTTTGGAAGAGAGGTCTACAATTTTCCACCCTAAGATATCTGATAGCTACACTAAAAATAGTCCCATGGCAATTCCTCTGTTGAAGATACACCTACTGGTATGTGTTGTGCTGATCATAGTTTAGAATCCTTTTGGAGACTCAAACTACTGCTGATGCCCCAGGGGCTGTAACAGAATGAGTCTCACTGTGCTCTTTAAACAATCATTAATAACTTATGCCCATAATAAACCACATGAGAGTGTATCTATTTTCTGCACATCGAGTATATCAAACTTAGTGTTCTCTGACCGTGTGAGGGGAAGGAAGGGGATGCAAATCAGTGAGTGAGGAGGGGGTATGAAGAACATGTTAGCATTGTTTGCACAGCTGTGGTGTCATTTTTTCCCCTTGCATTACATTTTCCAGTATTCCTGCCCCACGCAGTTAAATACTCCACAAATATAAAACAATGTACTTCTCATAATTCCTTAAGAACCAAGAGTTATAAGAGCTAAGCAAAATTCTGTTTCTATGAATATCTGCTCAACTTAGAGAAATGTGAGTTAGTGTCTCACTAGGGTTTTTCCTGAAAGCCACCTCACCAAGGCTGCTAGGATGTACAGTAGTAACTCAGGTGCCTCAGGAGAGACCACCAGAGCTTCCCTATAGTTAGCTACAGTGAAGGCTGTTGCAGCAGGAATGCTTCCTGACAAGTTCTCCTTCATAGTTTTTTCATATACATCAAATAATTGCATTCTGTGTGTAAGGGGTATCAAATATTATAACAAAAGAATTGAAAGGCTTGAAAAACTGTAGATTTAATGCTTAAGTTCTCCTTTAAGGAAGCTCTGTAGTATCTAGGTGTTATTCTGTCTAAAACATCTCTTCTATCAAATTCTGGAGAGTACAGACCTAAATTTCTGCACTGCTCTATGAGCCAGCACTTTCTAGTTTATTGCTTGAAAATATATTCCTGCTTTTTTCAACTATTAAAATGGAATTTATGGAGCAAGTAAACTGAATTTTAAAAAATACAAAAAAAAAAAAAATCAGTCTCCATTATTCTATATTTAAACTAGTCACTAGATATCTGTCGTCTTGCTTTTCTTTCATGTTTTTTAGCAGAATAATTATTGCATAGATGGACTTTCCAAACGGAAACCTACAGAACAACAGTTGGGTTTGGAAAAGTCTAGTCCATTTTCTTCTTTCACGCAGAAGTTTGTAAAAATGTCTTATTGAAGAAACAGGGAAACTGAGGCCACCTCAAAACATGAGCAAGAACCAAGCTACTAATGATACTGCTCATGAGCTAAATTGCCATGAAAAGTAATATGCACCAACGGCAAAGAGAGAAATGGAGTAGGTAGGGTGAAGGGGAAGCATCTTGAAAAGTGAGAACGTGCTTGATAGGATCTCCCTTAAGGGGTAGAATATCACTCCTCTACCCTGGGAGCCTTTCATTGCTCCTTTCCAACTGCTGGCTTCAACCTCGACTCAAGTCCCGTTACCCAGATATGCACAGTTTTGGTCGATTTATACTCTAAGTCTTGCCTCAATTCAACTTTCATAAACATGACAATGCTATAAACCTAACAACTGTTATAAACGTAACGTGTCACAAGTTAACAACTGCATGTACTGCAGTACATCACTCACCTGCCTGGAGTTCGAGTCACTTCTTGCAGGTGTGGAATTCAACACATGTTATTATTACCTGGCCTTAAACTGGTAACATGGAGAAGATTTGTCCTTAGCTTTGGGAGTACAGGTACAGGGAAACAGGAAAGAGAAGGAAGTCATTAAAGGATTCTGATTCTAGAGACTTAAACTTCAAGTTCTACTTTGAGGTTTTTTAGAGAAGGCAAATTATAAAAATCCCTTAATTACCTTTAGAAAAAACCCACATTCCTGCAAGTCCAAAAAAATACACAAAATATGATATCCAAAAGCAAGTAATGCAGTTGCACTTCATATTAAATGGAGTTTGGAACCAGCGTGATCCTTCCATGTGCTCCAGGCAATCCAGTTTCTTGGATACACAAACAAAAGCAGATGTGTTGATTTTTAGTGGGAAAGTGATTTATCTCTATATATGGTATCAGTACTAGAAATCTGTACAGATGACATCCACATTTTAATAAGACCAGATGTAGTTTGGAGAGCAGGGTAGCAGGAAGGAAACACTTCAAAAATTTTTAAAAAATAATCTAGAATTAATTTTTTACTTGGTAATAAAGGGTATCAAACAATTTAATATAGTAAAATGAAAAGGCAATATGATTGTGGAACAAAAGAACCTTCAGAGAAATAAAGCACCATGTAATTAAAAAAACCCAAACCTATTGGCCTGGAGTGTGGCACAGTGTCAGCAGAAAAAAAACTAAACCACTGATAACAAGCAGCTGAGGACGATTTTAATTTGGACAGTGATTACGCACTGGAGCTGATGCCCTTTCTATTGCAGGGGTGTTTTTCAGATCAAGAAGATATTTTTAGCCAACTATACTAGAAAGATTATACAATTCTTGGCAAAATTTACTATCTTTCTTACTACAGTTGTTCAGAGCAAAGGTTTTCACAGCCTTTTCCAGCTTTAAATTCTGTGAAGAGTTAGACCTTCTTCAAAATATTTTGAGGTGAAGGCACTTACTCAGTTTTTTACACAAACTCCTGCTATCCACTAAGGTATCTTGTAACATCAACTGTATTTTTAACAAGGTTGCTACTTCACAGCAGTAGAAGAGAAGAAATATGAGCGCACACAACAAAGCTGTTAAACCCAGTGCTAAAGTGCAAGCTCAAGCAAAGTGAGCCATGTTCCAGCCGTGTCGGTAGGGCTGAGTAGTCAACTAATTAGGTAAGTCTTTTTGTAAACAGCTGGCAGTGATATAACAGGGATTTTCCTTCCTATTCCATTCCAAGAAAAATTGAGTACATTGAATGGGAATAAATTAACATTGATAAAACACACCAGAAAACACTCATGAGGAAACTCACTATTGAAACCTTGATCAGCAGGTTTGCTGTGCCTGCAAAAAGCTACGTACTATTGCAGACACAGAGCAAAATACAGGAGATCATTAAGAGTATGTATTTGAGATTGGAACTAGGCAGACTTCCACCATGAAACCTCCTTACAGGTTTAAAAGCTCTTCGCTAAAAAGTTGAAGAGACAAGTAAGAGGCAAGAAAGACAGAGGTGGCTGATGGCCACCTCCCGAACACCTACATTTGACTACCAAAACTCATACATTTGTGTTTTCTGGGTAAAATATATAGCATTCCCTTTTTCTTTTGCTCACCATATTTTTCTAGTTACTATTTCTGACCTCAAGTCTTCTATTTTCTGGCTGGGGTATTGGTTTTTATTTGGTTTTGGGGTTTTTTCCCAAGGAGAAATTTTGACTGTTTTGTGCTCTTCATCAGAGACTTTGTTTTTCAAACACCATGAAATTACTCGGCAATGTCTGACAAGCTAAGGAATTAATCTGAAAATAGTTAAAAGAACATATAATTTTTGCCTCCTCTTCCTCTACAGTACAACCAATATAACAGTATAAACCTATTAGCCTGCTTTTCCTACAGTAATGGACACAGGGCATGGAGCTACGTGGATGTGACCACTGTCCAGGCAGGCCTTGTGCTGAGCTTGGCAAAAGAGAACAGAGGATAAAATATCCCTATAAAAATGTCCACAAAATCTAACAAAAACAAAAAAAAAAAAAAAAAAAGAGAGACAGAGAAAAAAAGGAACTAAAGGAAAGAAGTGAAAGGGTTTTTCTAATGCCATAGAGTAGTTCAGTGGCTGAACAAGTAGTTGAATACAGCTCTTCCCAAGTTCCCTCTATTGCCCTAACCACAAGATGGGCTGCTGCATACCATGATTATTCTGAGATCAAGACTTGACTGTGTATTGATTCACTATTTAGAAGCTAAAAACAGACAAACAGTTCAGAAGTGTAGTAAGAAATCAATGGATCACTGTTAATTTCCATTCCAGTATCCATTGTTTGCTATAAGATACTTCCACACAGCATTTATGGGAGCTCTCTAACCAACAATGCAGCCCTTCTTAATCCAAGCAGTAACAAACTTTTCAAAGTTTAATTTCCAAGAAGATACTTCAAGCAGCTAAAAGGTTTAAAATTTCTTAGCTCTTTGTCAAGCTCTTTAGAGGACTGGGAGAAAGAAAAGATTGGTAGATTCAGCAGTGAAAATAAATTCCCCAAAAAAGAAGAGAAGTTCTGGCAATGAATAGTAAGTGGAAAAATGGATAAAACATCAGATGTGAAAACTCAGACTTCTAGAAATGTTCCTACAAGGTCTCAAGTTTATTTACAGACAGTAACACATCTATAATTATAACAATCTTCTGAAATAGGTGAAGATAGCCTTTGCCCAGGAGATTAGTTATCCAAGGCACAAAGAAGATAACAGTAACATTCCCAAAGTCTGACTTGCTGCAAAACTAATAAAGCCAGGTCACATATTTTCTGGTCTTGATATGAAACTCATTCAAAACAGCAGACTCTACTAACACTAAATGCTTTAAACACCCTGCAGAGGAACAAAGGGTTTGTGTATCTTTTTTATTTTTATTGCAGCCATTTAGAAACACTGACAATAATTTATGAGAGGCCCATTGTAGTAGTACTGACATCAAAATTCAGTTCTCAACATATAACTTCTAATTTTTACTCACCCTGGTTTTGCTTATGAGTGTAAGCAATTTGTACTTCTACGGCAAAGTAAAAAGTAAGAGAAGTTTCTTCTTTCTTAAATAAAGAACACATCAGCAAGCCATAACAGGTAATTACAAGAAGGTCACACTGCATCAAGAAATATTTTACAGTATGCTTAATAGGTGTATAGAATAACATGCAGCCAAACTAATTAAATGTAGAAATTTGTTGACTATTATCTGCTGTAGCTAAGGTTAAAACCAGGTATTTTAAGGAAAGTGGTCAGAACTCCAAAAGACAAGTGCCCGTGCATTCAAGTGGCTCAGTCATACTGTAGGCTGTACAGATGCTGTGTGACAAACACTGTCAGAATTACGTGATTTTCTCTTAAGACTGGAAGAGTGTGGTTCTACAGAGTAAGACTAAGGTTTGTGGTTTACTGATTGGAAAGATATGCTGTGTCACTGTCTATATAAGCTGTATTTTGGCCAACCCTTTACCAAAGGATAAATATATATGGTTTCCTATTCTGCCAAGACATAGGTTCCACTGACATGTACACTTGAAAGGCTAAACTAAACTAACCCCCTTCATCTCAACATCTATGCAATTTAGCAACATCTGAAATCTACAGCTAAAATTTCAGGCTTTCGTGTAGCACCGAGGAGCTTTGACCAGTGATTACTTTCAAGACAGTAGAACAAGACCTGCAAAGAAAATGAGTTCATGCACAGTCATGTGAATAATGAATTCCTTTATGTATCCCTAGAGATCCCCAGGTTAACAGTTAATGCAAGGGGTTTTGAACAAATTCTGCAAAAAAATCTACCTTAAGCTAAATCTCAAAAATATAAGAGGTGTCAGATATTGGACAGGACAGTAAAAGAAGAAAAATAATATTTTAGTATTTTGTCTTTGGCAAGATATTATTTTTCTCTTAAAAATCAGAAACATTTTTTCCAGTCATATTTGTACATCATTTTCCCACAGAATCTGATCGAATCAGAAGCTACTGAAAAGATTAAAAAGAAGCACAGCCCTTTACACTTATGCCACATTTTCTTTCAGGTGAAAGCTGAAAAGGAATAGCTGTGTTATCTGCTAACAGATCATCAAATGCCTTTCAGGAAATGAACTTACTGTCCATGTAGAGCAAGCCACAGAATCATTGGGTCTTGATTAACCAGTGGTTAAAATAAACAACTGGGAACTACCATTCCAATAGCCAGGCACTTTTAAAGCCTGAAAGCAAATAAATTGATAATTATAATAACAGATGCTGGAAAAAGTCTGAGTGATTATTGCTTTATTCTTAAGCCAGGTACAGCCTCAGCTAGGAGGCAGCAAATTCAGGTACTTCAAAATATAGTTCTTCAAAGCCTAGGGTACTCTGTAGGATTTAAAAAAAACCCAAAACTATCCTAACAATGCACATTAAAATTTAGTAGATGCTTTAAATTTTTAATTTGTAAATTTTTTTCATGAAGCATCATGAAATGAATGCTAGCATCCTATATGTTTCATTTTGCTAAATTTAAAATAACCAAAATCAGTTTTTATCAAGTGACAATTGAAATATTTACCCAACACTCAACTCTTCTTTCTTCACGTTCCTTCTGTGTTGAAAAAAAAAAAAAAAGAATAAAAAAAAACTAAATAAAAAAGATAGCTAGAGGTAGAAAGTCTGCTTGGAGAAAGTTTGTCAGAGCTAGAGCTTCAGTCAGCTCAAAGACTTATAGTGTACAATACTTGAGAAGTTCTAGCTAACCACAGTCTATAATAAATAATTCCTTTTTAATAATCATAAAAATTTTACTGGGAAACTAGTGAAAAATTACTGGAGACAGCATAGTCCACCACTGAGATAAAAAGCAATAGCTGCTCACTCAAAGCAGTGTGGTTTCTTTAAAGAAAATCCGTTCCCTCCTTCAACAATTTGACTAGAGTAATAAGTTAACAGAATAGCCAATAATATGTTTTTATGTGCTTTTTTCACAAGGCATTGTGAAGAGCTGTCTCACAAATATTAACAAGGAAAATAAATAGTCATGAGCACACATGCATGCACCCAGAGACATTCACATCTCTTCCTGCTAGGGAAGAAATTGTATAAATTTATTCTTCAACAGAAGAAGAAAAAAATAATACTGGAGTAACCCAATCTCTATTTATTAATCGTATTATTGATACATTTATTAGAGATTGGAAAGCAGAAGAGAGTCAGGAAATGAAGGTGCTCTGAATAAGTAGGCAAAAGAATTCTTTTTTAAAGAGACATAGAGGAGTAAGGGGGATCAAGAGGAAAAGTACATTCTGTGTTGCCTTATATTGAAATACACTATCAATACTTAAAATTTTATTACACAAAAAGGCAGAGCCTAGTACTATTAAATAAATGATTTTAAAATACGGTTTTCAAGAAAAATGTTAATGGGCATCAAGTGTAAAGTCAAAACCAAATAACTTTGTTTTATATGCCAGTAAGAACTGTTAAGTCGTGAACATTTATACAGGTATATTTGAGAAAGTAAATCTTTGAGAAAGTATTTATAACATTCAAAACTATGCACTGTGGTTTGCAGAGCAGATGCTGGGCTCCTCCCAGGACGTGGAAGCATTCCACAAAGAGCCAGGATGCTAGGAGTGATTATGGCAGATCCAGATCCTTCCTCTTGTTAGAAGAGGGTGGCTTATTAGTTCTGGGAATCTGTCACAACCAGCCAGTGGGGAAAAAGGGAACTGGAGATATTCCAGTAAGGTATAGCAAAAGGGTTTTTTTCACTGCAGGCTAGGGGTTTTTGTTGGGTTTTGGTTTGCATTAATTCTAACAACGTCCTCCAATAACACTAATATCCCAGTTTAGCCTGTACCTATATTGCTGCATAAGCAAAGTTGAACAGTAACAGAAGAACTTAAAGTGAAAAAAAGTTTAAAGGGCAAAGCTCATAATAAATTCTTAGCTTACTCTTGTTCAGGGTCTGGGCAGGCACTTAAAAGCCACAAACACACAGGTGGCCAAACAAACCCTGGCTGCTGCAGGGATCCAAAGCCACTGCTGAAGGTTTGGGGTTTCACTGCCTTCTCTTGGCGATCTGTTGAGCTTGAAGGGATATCAGCATCTGCTGACATTGTGCAGTGAATTGTCTGTAACAGACATAACTGATCATGGGAAGAACAAGAAAAACCTTATTTTTGTTCCCCACAAGTGTTCCACAGGCAGTGGGTGGTTAAAGCCCTTCCCAGCCCCAACGCCGAGGTGCCAAAAGGCAGACGGGTGCTTTAAATCCACTGCTTTGCCGTGTGGTTGTTTGCCTTACCAGTGGTGCAACTTTACAACACTGTCTGAGTGCTGTGAAAAGAAAGGAATAAGTAAAATGAAGGCTTTTAGAGTTCCCCAGTAGCTTCTGTCACTCAAAACACAGCCACTCTTAATCCCAGTTCCAATAAACAGTGGAAACCATTCCCCTGAAATTCATGTGGCAAAGCAGCCTAAAGCAAAGGGCTCAGACGACCTCCTTGCTCTCAGGTCCTGGGGGATGCCAGCAGCTTTAGTAGTCAAGTCAGCTCATTAGAAAAGGCAGAAAACTAGTTCAAAGGTAAACAAAACAATGAAATAAAAGATAAATATTCTTCATGTGTCCAGATTTTAGTCAGCCCTTTCAGAGGACTAGAATTCAGTGGGACAAAAATTCTGGAAGCAGACTAGCTGACTAGGATTTTTTTTAAACTGAAAATTTTTCTCATTTCAGAGGTAAAAGCAGGATAAGACTTTGCATCCCAAGTGTTGACCATTCTTTCAAGGAAGGGGATGTATTTCAAGAACACCCACTGTTAAAGCACACTCATCAAGTCCCTGCTATGTGGGTTAGTGATTGGAGTTAGAAATCAGAGGTCAAAGCTTTGACTGTCTGTTCCTGCTAGGGGTTCACACAGGGGTTCACATTTATCCACATTCAAATCAGGTCCTTGGTCCAAGTTTAGATACCTACAGAGTTTGTTTTAATAACACCTAGCAAATGGATAAACTAACCCTTATTTAATATTGATAAAGGACTCAGCAATTCAAGAGTACTATTAAGTTGAGGGTCACTGAAGAAAAACATTCTTTTAGAGCATGAAAATAATTATACAGGGGCATTTTCTTTTTCCCTTGGTGGCTGAAACTTGTCTCACACCACTCATAAAATCCTGACTTAATGGGTGTTTAGTGTCCTGTGACAAATAATACATACTTTTGATTCCCTTCCAAGCAAGTAAGTAAACATCAGTACTGCATTGGGCAACTCAGCCTCATGGAAAGGATAAATAGCCTCCATAATAAAAGGAACATAAAAATAGTACAAGTAAAGAGAAACTCTTCAAGGTATCACAGCATGAAAACATTTTGTGATTCCTGAAATGCCAGTATGGCAAGCTTTCATGTAATATTCTGTGCTCTTCAAAAACACACAGAGGGGTCATCTTACCATTTTGAAACCCTTGGTAACAAAATTTCGTTGTTGAGAGCTGTCTTTCATGCCTCCACAGAAGAGAAAGCATAAAAAGCTGTATAACTGGGTGAGGAAATCAACAACAAAAAACCCAAACAAAACCCCAAGAAAAAAACAAACCCCCTCAAACAAAGAGCCAAAACAAAGAAACCCAGCAACTACAACAAAAACCCACACAAGGGGGAGAACTACTATAATATATCCTAAATGGATGGGAAGGGGAAAGGCAGGAATTTGCATTTAGCCCCAGGACCAGCACAGAAGTAACAGAAATATACTTCATCTTCTCTTAAGGGCAAGGAGGAAAGCCAGAGGAACAGTGGAGTTCATGCTCTGGTCTCAGGTAGGCTCACCTAGAGAACATTATGCCAATGTTTTAGTCCAGACCAGGACCAGTTCCTGTCAGGAACATTGTTGGGGCTGTTCTCACTTGTTTTTATTCACATCTCAGAACACCCATAGCATGTGCTAAACAAATCTGTGCTCTGACTGCTGGTCTAGATGGCAAGACTATCATCTTGCTTTAGGGAGAAAAAACCACAAAAATGTGTAGGATGGGGATGCCAGATCCATTGATCCTTTTTAACAAAACTAAATCACTAACACAGATATAACCCTGTTTACTATCCATCCCTTGGGCTGGACTGTTACTTCTCCAAAGAGACATTCAAAACAATAAACACTCAAACTATTACAGGCCAAGAAAAGGAACAAAGAATTTAGTGATAAAGAGGAACTCAGTAAGGAAAAGTGAATGATTAGAGAAGTAGATTGAAAAGAATTAGGCGTTTTCCCAAGATTTTGAAAATTACCAGAAGCCAAAAATTTAAGACACCTAGGCAGGATATATGATTCTTTCAATTTCTACTGAGTTGTAACTGAGTGATTTTCAAGCTTTCAATGGAATATGCAGGTACCACAGAGCCATAGTAGTCCGATTAAAAATGCATTACAGAACCCAAGGAGACTAAGGTCTGTCTCTGGTAACTCAGTGGAATTTATTAGTCCTTGCAGACTAGCTGCTATTATGATGAAAAGCAATAATTCATGATAAAAGTGTGACTGTTAATTGAAAAATGTCCCAATGTAACCCAAGTCTCCTGCTACCATACAGCCATCAAGCCATCCAGAAAGCAGATCTTTATGGGGTAGTGTATGAATTATTTATTTATTGGTCTTCTAGAGCCATTCTTTATGAAGGAATTACAATCACATAGCTATGATGGTGGAAGGAAAAAGAGGATCTTTGACACATACAAGCAGTACAAGATAAAGCTATTTTAAAACAGAGACTAGAACCAAATCTGAACCCTGTTCAAACTGTCCAACTACAGCTGAAAATTAATTATGATTTTGGAAGTACTTCTGCAAATTGCTACTCCAGCTGACACCCCAGCCACAGTTAACCACAAATCAAAGCCAAACCACAACACTTTACTGGGGATGTTAGTTGTCACTGTCAGTTCTTCTCAAAAGACTTTTTAAAAAGAATCATAATTTTGGCAATGATTGCAGCACAGTCATATTTTCAGTTCATCAAGGGGAAAGTTTTAAAAGAAGTTAAAGAAAGGATTTTATTTCTAATATATTGTTGAATTCTTCACTAAATTTAGGTAAGCTTAAGACAAGTGAAACATTTTGGTAACACTCAGTTTGCCAAGGGATGCCTGATATTTTTCTGCTAACACAATAAAAACCACAATACAGATAAGTGGTTGTGGGGTTTTTTCCTAGCGGCATGAATCCTCTTATCTCACCTCAAGACATCTGGGCAAAATAGGGAAACAGATGCAGGATACTGACATCTTCATGCAAGTCATTCATGACCTAGAAAGAAACAGGCTGAAGAGCACGATCCTTTCTTGTGCCGTGCCTCGTTGGGGATGTTACTATTTGTCATCCCCACTTTGCAATATTTTGATATAGATACAGTCAAAACACACATGCACACACCAGAAGCAAAATGACAAGCACATATAACATTACACCAGTGATAAAGCAGAACATGAACTTTTTTCTGCAGAGCCTTCAGTTGTGCTCTGGACCCCTCTGGTTCTCATTAATGAGGGGCAATACCCTGCACCCCAACTTTCAGACCACAAAAACCAATTTGCATCTGTTCCTTCAGAAGTAGTCTGTACATGACAGTGTTCTAATACTTAAAATGGTAGATAATAACCCATTTCCAACATTTAATTTTAAATTAATTCTCCTTTCCACTGAACCTAAGACAGCAAAGATGAACACAGACTAGCAGCTGAACTCCTATTTACTGCCATGTCCTTGATTCAAGATACATTAGCAACTAAGCAAAAACAAGCTACACCTTCAGAAAAAAGGTTCAGCAATTTCATATGTTCAATAATTTCATCTGTACCACTAGAAGTGGTAGTAAACAAACTGCATATTCCACAAATGTAAAATACATAAATAAACACATAATTACTATCTAAATTTCAACTTTTTAATGTCTTTTGGAAAATCTAGCTGGTTTGGGGACTCACAGACTCAACATGTATTATTTTAATTTAGGTTTTTCTGTGAAAGTATTATCAATGAACAGAGTCTTTTTAGTAGAAATTTAATTGACTCAAAAAGAATGTAACCAAACCAGCTCTGTTTGCTCAAGTGGTGCCCATTTTGCTAGAGAAATGGATACATCCTTGTTGAATATAATTTTATTGTAGTATTTTTAATTAAAATATTCAGAGATGGGAATTTTTTTTTGTGAATGCAATACATAACTGTGCCATTAGCAAAGCTGAAATTTGGCAATGGCAGGAACACACAGTACCTTTGACAGCACTGGTGTTTGCGCTAGTGAGCTGAAGCCATTTGCCTAAAAGGTGTTTCACCTGAAGGCATGAAAGGCAACCAGCATAGGAGTAAGCCATCAAGATAAGATTTAAACTACGATTTTCTATACTTACCCTTTATATTTCCCAGGGTAAAAAGTACAAGAGCTTTTTCTGTGGTTTGTAAGGTGAGAACTAAGATTACACTGGGACATCCACCCATTCCTTCATGTCCTTATTTACCTAGCAATTCACTTTTGACACTTTTAAGGAATGTCTCTGACAGTGCTGATTGGGATGAATGTTTTTCCCTCAGTGACTGGGATACTGTGGCAGAAACAGTGAGGTGGACACATCAGCTGGGGAATGTGTTTCTGTAGCTACACAGTCATACATACTCTGTAGCTGGCCCTGGCCTACAGCTTGGGCTGAGACAAGGGAAAGAAAACAAGATGTAATCAATATTAAAGGTGGGAAAACAAATGCTATGCTTTTTTCACTCATTCCTCAATAAACATATTATCTGTTCATTGGCTGTCTACGTTTCTGAGCAAATATGACATTCCATAAGGTAGAAATACTGGAAAGTTAATTTTGGAGCAATTACACCCTTGCAGACTTCCTCAGCTTTCATTTTTATTTTTTATTCAACAAGTTATAAGTGTTAATGATACCCTTGGCTAATCCCATCCTCACAGGACCAGGTGGTACATGTTAACACTTCCAAATTAACAGCTGTGTTTCAGATAGAGACACTGGTAGGCTTGTTCAGCCCTTTATAGGAGAAGAAGTTACTTGTCTCACTGCACCGGACAGGGTCAGGTCAGTACTCAAGGATTGGCACCAGTCTTCACTTAAGAGGTTCATTGTAAGGGTCTGCAACAGTGTTTAGGCCAACACAGAGAGTAAAAATAAAGTTTCAGGTTAGCAGGCAAGAAAAAAATTCTGTAAGAATGATACGGTTCAAAATATTCCAGTTTTACACCAAGAAGAATGGTATACTTTTCCCTAAGGCATGCGTGCCTATACCCTTCTGGTTCATTTATTTACTGTAATCTTCACTATAGCTTCATTTTTCTTATTTAGGATTGCATTGAAGAAACAAAGAAAATGTCTTGCTAGAAATTCCTGTTTTGCCTTCAGCTGAATTAAACCGGGCTAACATGAATAGGGACTTCAGTAGGGACAAGCAACTTTATACCAAGAATTGTTTTTACACAGGCTTTAAAAGAGCACTTTTTTCCTTGCGAATATTTCCTTTTTCTTGGTGAGTGACTGGAATGTAGTGCTTCTACTAAACAAGACATACATGTGAAAGAGAATGCTATCTCTCAATTGTATTAATTGAGGTGAAAAAAAACCCCTGGATTAAAAAGGAAGAGGACAGTTTTTAATGTTTTAAAGTAGTTCTAGTGTTCCATTAGCAGTGCTAACTTATGTAATATCACTGTGATTTTTATCTACGATTGACAGATGTATATATATGGAAAGGGGTTTTCTACTAGAATTGTTTAGTTCATATTTATGTCTGCACCAATATCACTGTTCTCATAAAACCATATACCAGGACTGATGTAGTAAATCTAATCCCAAACCTGTACAGCACATATGTGTTATAAAAGCTGACGACTTTAAGGCCCTTGGTGGGATGGTAGCAGGGAACAGCTTCTTCCCGCACAGAGCTGTAAAAGGATCAGACTGCCATTCCACTGCCTGCATCAGACAGCTCAAAAGCAGATGGTCCTGGCAAATTCTGTAGGTGTGTGAGGTGTGCTGACTGAGGCAAGGATTGAGCCCTTATGTGAGACAGGGGTCCAAGTTTCAGAAAATAAAAACCTTGTGTCTTCAGTCATCTGCAGTTCATTCCTTTTATTTAAAGAATTGCCTGAAACCTGCTTGGAGAGTTTCCCAGTCTGATATTAATATTGCGCTGACTCAAAGTACCTAGGAAACAAACTTCCCTGCAACAAGGTTAGTGCCAATTAAGATTGGCAACTAATTCTAGGCTACTCTAGAATTAACATGGCAGCTCAGCATGGGTAAGATATATATACTCAGAACACATAAGTCATTCTGTTATCCAGCCTAACAGAAAGAGGGGATAAAACAGAAAAAGCAAACCCACTGGCAATCCTGGGTACATAAATAAAGCATTAAGAAGAAATTAGTGAGAGTGCAATGCTGGCACAGGCAGTAGCAGTATGCTCTGTGATGGCTGGGGTGCCAGCAGATTCCCATACTGTGAATAAAATACTGCTTCCAGACCTGATCTGACTTCAGGACAATCCCAAAAAGCAGTCAAATACTCCATTAATCAAAATATAATTGTAGATACAATCCCAGCTTCCAATTCCAGCACAGCCACTCTACAGATCCCAACAGTTCCCTCTTGTCATTTTCATCTCCTATTTTCACCACTATGGCCTGTGCCATCGACTAATCACCATTTCATGCACCTTTAGCTCTGGCATTCCTTTTTGTCTCCTGCAGTTGCTCTAACTCAAAGCCTTGTTCTACCTCAGCAAGCAGGGTTTATAGCTATTGGAAGAAAAAATCTGGTGGAGCTTCTAGGGAAAACCAGAGAAGTGGCAAACAATTAGGCACGATCTCTGCCTCCTGAAGCTTGCGGTACCATGGAATTGGTGAGAGAAGTAGATGGGCAGAGATACTATATGCAGTAAACGGACACACACAAAAAAATGCAAATGAAACCCTCCATGTGTTTTCAAAAGGATCAAGGAAAGAGTCCTCCTTTCTCTCCTGGGTTAGTTGCTTGAGGATTTTTATTGCATTCTTTAACACCAAGGTTTTTAAGGGGCTCCATAAATAGCACCTAACTTATTCTTTGGCTGGGAACCAGTTACAAAGCACTGAGGCCATTTAACCCTCAGTAAGGGGTCTCCTAAGGCATAAGGCAGATTAGAGGGATCCCCAGGTAACACAAAATCCCTGGGCCTCCCCACTTGCCTGCCATTTCTCTGGCTGCAGAAGCAAGCATCAGCAGCTGTTCCAATGCAGACACTTCCAGGTAGGGCAGATGGGCTCCCCTGTACCCACTTCTCTTCTGCCTAACTGCTACAGCTCTTCTCATCTGCTCTGCTATTTTCCTTGGAGTCCCTCTCTTGGATTTCTGGGTCAAGCAAGTGAAAGGGGTTAGGATGGGCTAAGGAGAAGGAACAAGACAGCTCAGCTGCTGTTTTGGACACAGATGCTGAACTTTTAGATCAGTACTAGAAACTGCCTTTCAAAACTGAAATAATGGAACAACTCAGATGACTATGCTGCAGCTGAAGAAGGTACAGGAAGCTTTGTAAAAGAACGCAGAAAGATCAAACCACCATTTCTCACACAGCTACTCAGATCCAGGGCTTATTTCATGCCATTACTCAGCAATGCACTGACATCTTAACAGAGAGCAAGCAAGGAGGCCCAGGACTCGAAACCGCAAACTGGCCAGGTGCAGAATCTGTGTGCTCCAAGAGGATCTGTTACACCAATTACCTACTTGGTGGTTTGAGACAGTCTTGCAGGAATTGTGCTTCACACACTATCCACAGCAAATCCTTACTGCATATGGTATATATTTACTAACATTCTACATATGGATGAACTATACCTTTATATCCATATATTTCCAGGATTTTCTATGTCAATAGAAATACAGGAGGAAGACAACAGGAATTTTTACTTTTGTACCTAAGCACTGGGTTGCAGCTGATCCTTTAGATAAGTGCAAAAATCCATGGTGTTCCATACCCAAACACAAGCATTTCCCAGACTCACTTTGACTAACTTTGGTTTATGCTACATTTCATTGCTGGCAGTGGAACTGCTGTACCTCCACAGCAAGCACAAGTAGTTTTAACATCCATAACTCACAAATGCCACATACAGATGTGCTTTCACAGTTTACAACTCTGCTGAACTGCCTTCTCATAATTTGAAGAGTGCTTACACAGTTTCCACCACATAGCAAAATTATTTCATAAGATAAGAATCTCTGCTGCAGCAGATGAAAAACATTTGTTTGGAATATTCCAGCTACACTGCTGATGAACAGCCTATTGCATTATGTATATCCTGATTACAGAAACTGGAGAATACAGGGGGTTCAAGTTACTCATGTTCTCTAATCTTATTGGCAGTTCTGGGTATTCGTTCAATTTTCCTACTGAAGCCCCATCTAATCTAGAAGATGACTAAGAAGATAGAAATTCAGACCAATACACATTTAAAAGCACAAGAATCCAGGATATTTGTAGTAGGGCACATTCATTTTTAAAATATGGAGGACCATAAAATTTTTCTTTTAAAACAATTTAAAATCATATATATAGTTTAAAGGCTGACATCATCTAAAGGTATGAACATTGCAAGCAAGAACATAAATATATTTGATTATGAAACAAGTCCTGGCCAGAAGTGGAAAAGTTCGTTCTTCACTCTTGCAAAGATGCCATGGGAAGGGTGCAGCCACAAGATCTCCAGATCACTAAGGGGACAGGCTAAGTGAGCAGTTATAAGGAGATTTTGGCTAAATTACATGATCACCCACCACTTAAACAATAGGACTGAAGCAGCTGAATCCAGTCTCTGTGTTTGCCTTTGACTTGTTTCAAGGCTTTTATTTTCCAAGTCACTTAAGCCATTCCATTTATTCCAAATTTGATATTAAAGCTCCAGTTGTTTTTTTACTTCATTAGCAGTACTCAAATAAAACCAAGAGGATTCATAGATGTTTTGGCAACATAAGGCCGATGTAAAATCCATGTAGTTGATGTCTCTTATACTCTGTCCCAAAATAATCAATAGGAAGATATTGTGCATGTCTGGAAGATATTTCAAAGCCATCAGACTACCTTGTTGGGCACTTTTGTCTCAAGTATTTCTGAGAGGAATAGATGTAATTGACCTTAGCACGTTTTTATGTACTGTCACGTCTCTGCTAAACAGGCCATTTGTATCCGTCTTCTCCTCATTTATCCATGACTCCCAGTGGTGAAGAGTGGACTTCCAATGAAAAAATTGCTATCTTGAACTTAAGTGGACTGTAAGAAGTGTGGCAGCAGCATTTTGCTAAGCTAAGAGCAGTACTAAATCCAGAAATGGGAAGGAACTGCCTGAAACTGTTTTTCAGAAGAAACTGCACAGGAGACCAGGATGACAACTAAATCTCAAAGAGTGGGTGCTTTTCAGTTAAGCTCCTCATGATGCATGCATTTGCAGCCTTTCCCTTTCCTGATACGCCAAACAAAGCATCTATTCAATTTACTCATTCCTCTGCATGGTTACCAGAAGCCACCAGGGCTACTGCCAAGGGGCAATGACAGCCAAAAGCTCTCAGTGTTCAAATGCATCTGGTGGAGCACACAGTGCCCCTCACATCATAAGGGGTTGTTGAATTCATGAATGCAGCTGCTGCAATAAATGCACCCTAACTCCACCTTCCCTTGCCCTGCAGCAATCTCTACTGTGTTGTCTAACTAAAGCAATACAAGCACCTACAATAAGAGCTATATTTAATTTAGGGAGAAAAAAGTATCAAAATATACCAAAAATTCTTCATCCAAAATATTGCATCACCTAGACCACTCTTTATTTTGATCTCTGCTTTTGACCTCTCTTGCTACAAGAACCCTGTTATCTTTTCTGCCTGTTCAGAATTCCCATTTCCTTCACAGCATCTTAGTAAACAGAGTGAACAGTGGAGCTGCCAAATAAAAATACGTGTATTTAACTTAGCAAGTAAAAGAGGGAAGCGATAAGAATAGAAATTGTCTTTAAGGAAGGAATTAACATGCCTACAAAAAAAAAAAATCCAAACAACTCCACAACAACAAAACAAGCAGCTTCAGCCTAGTTCCCTCTTCTAGACTTTCTATCATACCCTCACTTTTTAAATACCATCTGCCAGAAAGGCAAGTTCCTCAGATGTGATATCTGTTTCTTGGGGTTTTTCTTCATTTACCAGCAAATCATGGAAAATCCTCCTCCACAATTTATTAAGTCACTAAGCCTCGTCCACCTTTTCCTTCTTTAAAACACGATGCAACTGTTTGAGTACAGGATGCAATTTGATTGAATTCTTCTGTTATGCTATCTGTTGTGGACAGAGTATAAAGAAAGACCCTTTACACTGGTAGAAGTTTGCTCCTTCTCATGCTGATGCACACATGTTTAAATGTGCCCCAAAGAGCTTCTAAACCAAGAGAGTGTACAAAAGAGTGAACTGCATCTGTGCTGCAAGCACTTTGTCACTAAGAAAAAAGAAAAAAGCAAAGAAAAAAGTAGCTTCCCTGAAGAAATTCAGTTTGATTCAGCTGTTCTAAGCTTGACCTTGCAGTTCTGTAAAGTTAGAATCTTCACCTGCATTTAAATTCCTGCAAGCAGATAGCTCTGCTGCCCTAACTAACAGCTCTCAAAAGTTGAATGCATCCATCTTTGGTGTTTGCAGCTGACAACTGAACAGCATTTTCTACTGTGTGTACACTGACCCTCATTTTCTGTTGCTTGTAACTATGCCTTTTCAGAACAGTGACTTTTCTCCTATCTTGGCAGAGACATATGGCTTATTACAGCAAACCAAGATGCCAACTTTGATGTTTCAAAGGTCAGATTTTTTTTTTTTCTGTTATCTGAGTAAAAGAAAGAAGGCATTTTTTTCCCCAAAACCATGCTGGAAAGACACATTAATTTTTACTCTCTTGTCACTCGGCAAAGAGCCCAAGAAGCTATGATCAAGTTTTAAAGTTACCTCCTGGGAGCTCCTTGAAAACTCCTAGTTTGATACTATGGTGTTTGTACCAAAGCGAGAAATAGCTGCCCTGTTCCACTCATCGCAGCGAAGGCAGCGGGGAAGAGTTTATGAACTGTAATTACCAGCTTACCCACTCAGGCTCCTTCCTAAAGCAGGAATCATTCATCATCCTCTTTTGTGCTACCGACTCCTTAAAAGGCCTACTGAGCTTTAACTCCCGGGNCGCGGGCGGCGGCAGCGATGCCCGAGCTGCGCGGAGCGCTGGGGCTGCGCGGGCGCCGCCGGCCTTAGGGGAGCGAGAGCGGCGCGGGGCGCGGCAGCGAGCCCCCGGCCCGTCCTCTCCTCTCCTCCGGGCGGCCAGGAGGAAGCGCCCCGGGCAGGGACGGGAGAGCGGCACTGCCGGAGCGCGGGGAGGGGGACCGGCACCGCGGGGCCAGCCGCGCCGGCAGAGCCGGGGGGAAAGATGAGCTTGTTGTCAACCATCGACACCAGCGCCGCGTCCGTNGATAGCTCTGCTGCCCTAACTAACAGCTCTCAAAAGTTGAATGCATCCATCTTTGGTGTTTGCAGCTGACAACTGAACAGCATTTTCTACTGTGTGTACACTGACCCTCATTTTCTGTTGCTTGTAACTATGCCTTTTCAGAACAGTGACTTTTCTCCTATCTTGGCAGAGACATATGGCTTATTACAGCAAACCAAGATGCCAACTTTGATGTTTCAAAGGTCAGATTTTTTTTTTTTCTGTTATCTGAGTAAAAGAAAGAAGGCATTTTTTTCAAATGCCTTTTCAAATGCCTCAAAACCATGCTGGAAAGACACATTAATTTTTACTCTCTTGTCACTCGGCAAAGAGCCCAAGAAGCTATGATCAAGTTTTAAAGTTACCTCCTGGGAGCTCCTTGAAAACTCCTAGTTTGATACTATGGTGTTTGTACCAAAGCGAGAAATAGCTGCCCTGTTCCACTCATCGCAGCGAAGGCAGCAGGGAAGAGTTTATGAACTGTAATTACCAGCTTACCCACTCAGGCTCCTTCCTAAAGCAGGAATCATTCATCATCCTCTTTTGTGCTACCGACTCCTTAAAAGGCCTACTGAGCTTTAACTCCCGGGTATCCCACCATAGCCAGGCTCCCCAAGAGCCCACGCCAGGGCTACCTAGATGGATTTTAAAGGGAACATCGCGCCGCTCTCCTGCCTTATTTGGAAAACCCTAACTCTGCCCGGCTTGGCACAACCTCAGCGGCCGCGCAGGGCTTCGGAAACCTGGAGCTCCGACAGAGATTTAACGAGAAGGAACCTCAGATTGCAAGGAACTCCCAGCACCAGCAAGAAACAGAAATGAGAGTAAAAAGAGAGGGCGGGCGGATAAGAGCCGAGCGAAATTTGTCGAGTTAAAAACAAGCCCAAAAGGTCCCAGCGAGGAGCCCCCGGGAGGGCTTTGCCCGTGTTTGGCGCAAAAATCTTCAGGAAGGAGGAAAAGAANCAGACCCGAGCCCTCCTCGTCCCAGCACCCCGACCTCGGCTACACCAAGAGCACCCCGGAGCTGGGCTCCTCGCTCAGCTCCAGCTATCTTAACAGCTTCTTCCAGCTCCAGCGGAGCGAGGTGAGTCCGGCGCGGAGCCCCCGGCCCCCCCGGGCCACAACCGCCATGATGCCTCGGCAGCCTCCTGCCCCTTCCCCGGGCCGGGACCGAGCCCGCCCCAAGCGGGGCAGCCCCTCTCCCCGCCGCGCACGCCGGGGCGGCTCGGCCACCC
>VXAX01003556.1:6339693-6465061 GCA_013399835.1 Leptocoma aspasia
CCCCTTTTTTTCCCCCCCTAAAGTGTTACTTTAAAAGCTTGATACAAGAATACATATGGCTTGTGAGAGATCAAAGGCAGGCAGTATTTGAAGGGAAGAGATATAAACAGGAACGTGATAAAAACAGCAAAAAAGTTCTGTGCACGTTTCATAACGTGAAACAAGACTAAATGTAACCAAAGGGAAGGAAGCTAAAAAGCTGGGATATGCAAAGACAATTCGCTGTGGAACTCCGTGTCGCAGGAAGTTGTTGAGGTCAAGCACTTCTGCATTGGAGGGGTTTCACATGTGTGGAGATACTGCAAGGTGGCACCTCACACACCACAGCTCCCAGCCTCTCCAGAAATGACCCAGCTACAGTTTGGCACCCTACTGTGGGACTCTTGCCGGAGGCATTCAACAGCGGCTTTGTTTGATATGGTCAGATGGACTATACATCCCAACCTGCTCTGGCACTTAGCACAGAATGACATTTCAAAGTCCTTCCATCACCTTTTATGTTAAACGTCAACTTAAAATGTATTCTGAGTCAAAATATACCCTCCTGTTCTGTCAAAAAAGTTATGGAATTATTAATTAAAATCAAATAAAATTCCCCAACTGCTCTCATAATAGATCTGCTACCAGTTGAGAGCCAGAGTTATATAGACATGTTTTCCTTTAATTAGAAATTCTGTCTTCTTTGAGAAAGCACATCCAGTCTCAAAATAGGCACTATTTTTGAGAGTTTGTAGTTCGAAACCCGTTCAACCTGATTAAGTCTTATTAAGCATGACATGGGCAGTTTAACAACATATAGACCTAATAAGCACGTTGATTTTGCAAAAAGATTAGCAGGCAGTGCAATTTAAACTATTAGCTACCTACCTCTTGATGACAAATTATAGATTTCACCCCCTCCTGCCTGGTTTACGAGCTTCATGGTACCCAGGTAGCAGCAAGACTCCAGAAGTTTGGCCATCTTTGGATTACAGATTGGGAGTCTGTTCAGGCCTGTGTTTGTTGAAGTCGGGATACATTATGCTCACAGCAGGTCCTTTATTTTTTTGTAGAAAAGGGAAGAAACAAGTAAATGGAGTCTGCATTCAGGAAGCCTTTGAAACAGTCTGAGAAACAGTTTTCTCTTCCTGACAGTTCCCCGAGTTCATTTTCGGCTTCTACTATATGCTGTGCAAGTAGGGGCTAATCCTTTTGTCACACTCCCTTTCCACTTGGCTCATAGTTATTTCCATTTTCCCCCCTAACTTTTCTTCTTCTTTCTTTCTTCTGGAAAATAATTTCCCTGCTATGCCAGGCCTTCCTCAGGCTCCTGTTTCTGCCCCAGCTCCAAGCAGTCAGTCCCTGTACAGCCTCCCCCCAGCTGTGCTGTTTTCAGATCCCAGAAGTCACCTTCTGTGTGGATTCCTATCATCCACAAGCTGTAACTTTATTCTGCTCTTTTTAACCTCATTACAGTTTCCTGAGGCACATGAACAGCAGAAGCAACTGAGAATGCCAGCTCTGTAGAAAGCCAAGAGCATTCACCATTCAGGAAATAAGAAGCCATTTCATTCTATACAGATATTATTTTTAAAAGATAAAGCATGTTAGTTTGTTGCCATTCATTTTCCAGCTTGCGACAATAGCATTGACTTTGTGGCTGATGGAGACACTTGTATGTTTCCAGTATTTACCTGAACTGTGTCTTAATACATGATAACCTGAAAAGAGAGAAGGGAGCACAGCTATCTCCTATGGCATGGGAATGCATCTGCCCTGCTGGATATACCCTGAAGGAAGTAGGGAACCCTTTAATTTCCCAAGCTAATACTGCCTGCTTATACAGCAGCTTTCATTCAAGGGTTTAGAAGGTGCTAGTGACACTGTTGCTCAAGAGAAGTTCTGTCAATGTTAGATGCCCTGTTCTTTCCAGAAACTGGAAACTAGACTGCTTTTTGGCAGGAGTCACCCAAGAGTTTCCGACAATGTCATGCTCTTAATTCTTGAGATTCTAACATCTGTTTATTTGCAGATGCCATTGGGTATACACTACATATTTCAACCACATAAAATTATTTTGGAGAGCATTAGTACTGTATGCTGTTTTTGCAGCAAGTGGGCTTATGCTATCTTTGGAACAACACATAGCTTTCCACAGCTAAACTGTTGACTGTTTTCTACACAGCGCTTGCTTTGGTTGGCATTTTTTTTCCCCCTCACGGTTTTGTCCTGGGTTGGCTTAGCCTGGAGCCGAGCTGTGACAATGATTGACACATAGCTGTACACAATATTTGGAAAGTGACCTAATGAGGGTCCAAAATAGCAACGGATTGAGAAATGATAGGATCATAGGGTGCAAAATAGTTATGTGTCCTGTAAGTTGCCTTGCAATTGAAAATTTCTGGAGAAGAACTCTTGGAATAAGAGACAGCACTTGTGAAAAGTTGCTATTATAAAGGGTTTGCAAGTCTGCATGGCAGTGCCTGTGTATGTGACTTGCATACTGACCAAAGGAACAGGACAGAAAAAAAATAAAAGTGCCAGCACCCACAGAGTAGTCTTGTACTTCAAGATTTTTGTCCTCCAGACTTTTTCCACTACAATGGATGCCTTCTAAATAAACATGATGAACACAGCTGTTTGGTGCATAAAAGCCCATTGTACCAAGAAAAAAAAAAACAATAATAAAGGTTTAAACAGTAAAGCAACAATGAGTGTTTTGTTCCATATGCAAGACTCGTTTTGCAAAACAGACCTGCTTTAAACCAAACTTTATGGCAGCATTTGTTGTCCTAGATATGAAATAAAAGCATGTTAGACCATTAAGATGCAATAAATTGGCCATTGAACTGAGCTCCACCCTCATTATAACACCATCCATCAGAGCCAAGTATTTCAGGCTTGGTTGTGAGGCTGGTTACATGGAATTTAACGCTTTTGAGACACAGCCAGGTATTGAGACAACAGCCAGGTATCTGTGGCTTTGTTGTTGAGGGATATAATTGAAAAACCTAGAGTAAAGGGGCAAGAGACTCATAAGGTATTTTTCTACACTAACAGGAAACATCCTACCAGGCCAATGCTGTCTTTGGTCAAGAAGAGACAGCAAGCAGTAACTAGAAATTATAATATAATAGTTAAATTTTTTTCTCTACTCTGTCTTTCAAGAGCAAAATTCCTTCTAGAAGCCTCTGTGGCAGCCACTTTCTGGATCTAAACCAGATTTTATTTAAGCACAAATAACTGCACATACTAGATGAGAAAATAATCACTGTTTTCATATTTCTGACTTGGAGACTTCCAGATCCAGTCCTTATAGGCAAGAGGGGAACTAACTGGGAGCGAGAGCACACCAGCTAGTTCAGTTTGCTACAGTAAAGCATGGATCACTTGCTTGGAAAGGTAAATGTGTGGAGTTAAAAGAAGTTTACAGTGTGCTGTGGAAACGAACATTCAAATCCCTGTGAAACAGAAGCAGATCTAAAGCACTGGGATAGATTAGGTAACGTCCCAAAGAAGACAGTGACATTTGTAAGCTAACAACAAAAACTGATGAAACACTGGAAGAACAAAAATTTAGGGAAGGAAATTGGCAGTTCTACAGAAAATATATTTTATCACACAAACCTGTTGTCCATTTGTCTTTGATAGAATTAGGGGGGTACATACTAGGCTGATACCTGATGAAGAAAGATGTGTTATTTGGCCTAGGTGAAGTAATTTGGAGGATAATTATAAGATTAAAAAATATCTCCATTCTCTTAGTATCAGAGGAATACAAGGATTGCCATACCAGATCAGGCCACTGGCTCCCTAAATTAAGTGCAATATCTTTCAGAACACCCATGATTAAAAGATTTAAAAGAGAAAACCAAGTGCCTTTTAAGAGGCTGCTCACAACCAGTATGGTCTGAAGGCAAACTTAGCAGAGATGCAGGTTAGCAGAAATTGCCATATGCGCCAAAACGTGTCCTATTCGTTTAATTCTGTGTAACATTATTAGTTATTCTAACACAGAGCACGTTTCTGATCCACAGAGTGCTTAATGTGCTAGGCAGTCAAGTGAGGACTTGCTTTCTCAGCTACAGACTGACTGTCAGTCTACTCTGAGTGTGTCCTTTAATAATAACAATTATTATTCGATTTAGTTCCTAATTTTTTCTCACTATTCTTTATGTAAGTATCAACACTGGAGTGCCCTTAGCCTTCTCCAAATTTTATTGAAAGGGCGCTAGCATAACAATTCCTGTGTTGCAGGAACTTGTGCTCTCTGCCTCAGGATGACTGTACACTACCAGTATTTTGTGGCTACTTAGAGTGCCAGACAAGTACTTCCAAAATGCTTTTCAGGAAGTTAAATGCCAATTCTCACATCAGTCCTCATAAGAGATTCCAGGGAGCTGAATCTCTTATGTTAATCAGAGGACAACATGCATTTGGAGATCTTGGCAAGACCAGCCTCTGTACTCCCAACACAGCCATCTCCAGAGCCCTTTTGATGATGCTGCCTCAGCACACAAAATGCAGCTTTCACAGCCCACTGTACACTGGTCTGAAAAATCTTAGATCCCATTACAGGTATTTGAACTAACAACTATTCTGTTCCTAATTCCAATTGGACATATGCTTTAAAGTGCAAAAATTCAGTGGTCTATAAGCATTCTCTTTTGTATCCTGTTCTTATCTCTGCAGCCCTGGTCTCCTGCTTTGCTATTTCTGTAGTCTTTGGAAAACACCCACGTTTGCCAGGGAAATAAGAACCCCATGTGTGAATGTACTGTAGGAAGTGGAGTTGGAAAATAAGATCTATATCTTGTATAAAAAGCGTGAAACTCAAAGTATTATCCAAATTACACTCTTCCATTTGTATCACCTAGGTATGGCTTTAGGCTTCTCTATTGTCCAGCATTAAGTGTTTTGTTTGTGTGTGTTTTTGCAAGTGGACAGTACTGCATGTAGCAGATACTCTCCATACTCTTGACACTTAGGCTGAATTACCTAAGAGCAATTTGATTGCAGGAAGAAATGCACATGAGCCAAATTTGGTTCCCCAAAGAAAATGTTCTAAGTACAATTATGTTGCTTTTACTCTGGCTTCCTCACCTGACTAAGAACAGCAGATAGTTCCCAGAAGTAACACAACACAAGAAAATGTGTTGAATTTACTCCAGCAGCCACAGCCTCTTGTGTTGCGTCCCTACCCACAAACTGCCCCTGCCCCCAGCAAATGCTGCTGTAGCTCTGTAGCACACCTGCCCTACTTTGAGCTTTAACTAATTCAAACATGACTTACACCTGGGCTTTAGTTTATTTACAGTGAAAGTATTATCCACCATAGTAATCTGCAGCTACTTGCTTTCACATCACCTTGGAAAGCTGGCAAGAGCTAAAATATTAATTGCTGAAAATAAATCAAGTCTTCAAGAAGAGGAATATGTGCTTTCTGCTTTACTATTGATTTATTTTTGATAGCTTGAAAGGAAAAATGAAATCAAGCAATAGAAGATAGACCAATTATATTTAGTATTCCTGATTAGCTGAAAATCATTGCCAATTCTTTTAAATCACTTGTGATTTTGTATCTATGCAAACTTCTCATTGGGAGGATGCTGGCATGCTTTTTCTGCCTCAAAAATACATTCACATCTTGGAAAAAAACCTGTCAGGCAGTATATAGAAAAAACACACCAACCTATAATTGGAGGCAAAAGGATGTAGAATTCTTGTTACAATTATATTTTATACACAGAGCTTTCATTTACAGTTATTTTATGCGGTTACAGTGTCTTCCATGCCAAAGCACCCAAACAAAGGAGTGATGTAACTGCGTGTTGGATAATGATTTTTCATCCACTCCTCTTTTGCTCTGCAGACACAGACTCAGTTATTCAGAACAGAAAAGGAAGATCCTTCCCCAGTGAACTGCACAAATGATCAGACAACCAAGTCTGACTTGAGCCAATATATTAATTTAGGAAGTCTATGGAATGAATTAGCTAACCAAGATGTGTACTAAACTGCTTTTATCCCAAAGCCAATCCCCCTCTTCCCCCCACCCAGGTCTTTTGGGTTTTGTTGTTTTGTTTGGGGGGTTTTGTGTACTTGTAGAAGATAGATAACAAACAACTAGTAGCAATGGTCCTGTTACTTTGGTAATTGTAAATGAGAAGAAAAGATTGCATTTTACTGACAGATGCTAGGTGAGGATTAACACCAAGGAAAGTTTTCTAGATCAGAGTTTTTAAGTGCACCATAAAAGGACTTTGAAACACAATTTAAGTGAAATTTAAATCTAAGACCAGAGAATCTTTTCCATGCTGCTTTGAGAAGCATGAAGAATAATGGCACAGTGCAGTTGCCAAAAGATGCAGGCACAGATATTACAAAGCCAAATCATACAATTCTGATAATATGTATTTGCATAGAAACAAAAGCCACTGTATCCTGTTACCCAAATTAGATGCATACATATAAATGCTACCTAAAAAGTGATACTGGGTATAACTTTCTCTTTTCTGAACAGATTAATGAAATATCACACTTAACACCTGTACCTCTCCCCAGTTTCTTTTCCCCAGAAAAATTGCCAATGGCCTGATGCCCCTTTTGCTACCCTCTGGAATTGCTCTTCATCTTTTAGAAAGCCACAATGAAACGATTAGATTAAATTAAATGGAGAGAATATAAGTCTTTTTCCTCATGGTTTACTTAGGTTCTATGTGGGTTCCAGAGTAATTATAATAGATCAAAGCAACTAATTAAATTTTACAAAGCTATTCAAATCTTACAGTAATGCTGACATAATTCAGACAGTATTTAATAAGTGTAAAAGCTTGAATCACTTCATTTTTTTCTGCAGCTCGGTTTTTATTCTCCGAACCATAGCAAACAATTTGTGATCTACTAAAAGTGGAATTTAAAATTACAGACAGATTCACTTGAGGAAAGCAGAATAAATGCAGGGTTACTAGTCCTGGGCTTTCTCTGTGTCCCTCATTGTCTAGCCAGGCCTGCACAGCTGTGGGGTGTTTTGGTGGGTTTTAAATTTTAGCATTTCACAAGCCTAGCCCCTTACTTTCTGTAATATGTTTTGGAGTAAGCAAGTAGTGTCAAATCCAATACTTTGCCTAAGAGGCATTTTAAGAAACCTCATGTAGACTCTTTTTCTTAGCTCTTTCAACTGCTGCTGATGGGAGAACTGCTGCCTGGTCTTCCAAACCTGTTTCTTAAGAAATACATTTTGTGTTTCAACAATTTAGTTTGAAGATTAGCAAATGCCCTCACAATCCAGGACTTGAGCTCATATGCAAAGCAGAGATAAATTCCTGCCATATTAACTGGCCACCCACACCTACTCCCTGCATGTGGCAGGATTTGGTGTCTCTTTGCAATGAGCCCAAGTGCAATACCCTACATAGAAGGATTCTGGGTACCTGGCGATCTGTATTTACATCTCATCCAGCTAAATGCCAAGCAAGTAAACACTTGAAGGGGATCAGCTTGCTCTCACAGATTTCTCTTGCTTCTAGGAGTTCCGGGTATCTCTGTGATATTTGCAGGGTAGTTGCAGCCTGTATTTCTTCACACTAAGGGAGCCAGCTAGGCAGTTATTTTGTAAGTAGTCATTAGGGCTGTGGATACTTTTGGTTGAAAGGAAAGCAAATGATCTCTTGTACAGTCATTGCACCCTGAAAATAGAGGACTAGCAAGAGTTTTTAAGAGGGTTTGAGCATCAGTGATCCTTGAAATACAGAGGTGTTCTTATATAACTATCTTTCTCTAACATACATTGCAACTGAAATCAGTGGAATAATAGATTCATTCCTCTAACAGTCACAGCATGGGAAGAAAAAAAAGCCTCAAATCTACTTTGAAACCAGATTTCTGAGTTGTTATTTTATAATTTATCTGAAGCAGATTGTAATGTTTTAGGTTTGCTTGCTGAGGTCACACTTCAAGCTGTGCTGTATCACAGTTGATTAAGAGGGTAGTTTTAAACATAGATAAAACTATCTAAAAGCTGGAGTCACAAAATGAAATTCCAGCCTGTCATTTAGTACATAGAAATAATTTATTTTCCTCACCATATTCAATTTAATAAAAGTTTTTGTCTTCCTGTGAGTGCAGGAGCTGAGGCCCTCAGTGCATTGCGAGGGGCCCGTTCTGGGCAGATGATGTATTGTTTCTACCTCTGACAGCGACCTCAGCTTTGCCTCTTCTAAACTTTGGCAGCCATCGCAGAAGTTTCTGTGCCAAGAAGGCATTACTGAATGTAAATGATATAAACAAAACTGTCTCAGACTTAGAGTTCTGTTTAACCCAAAATGGACATTTCTTAGCAAAACCCTTCATCGTGCAAGAGCTGCACAGGAGGTAAATGCTTTCCTAAGTGTGTCTTGAACAGGCACATATCTATTTCCGGGTTTTATTTTTCTTGCATTTGGAGTGTCAAAAGACCTACCAAATGAGAGGAAACTCGACTCTTGTTTTTCAGACTGCAGGTCAAATTGAGACAAGATTTCCTGCAGGAAGCAGAGATGTTAACAGAAAGTGCAGGGATCAAAACATGCCCATCCGTTTCTCCCCTCGCTTCATGCTATACAGCCTTCATGACCTCCTCCTTGCTGGAGAACCCTGTCTCGACCAAAAGGACTTGTTTCTGGGCAGTGGGACAGAGGAGCCTGGCAGGGATCCTCCCCATGGCCTCTCCCCAAAGGTCAGGGAGGTTGGTGGCTGGGGAGACCTGGCTGTGGGCAGGCAGGGGACAGCCAGAGAATCCAGGGCTCCTGGGGGATGTATTAAAGTAATTTGCAATGTGAATAGTCTCCCTTGTCCCTGATATAGTGCTCATGTGTTACAGCTTCTCTTTAACATAAGTGGGCAGTTGTTGGGCATTCAGCAGATGAAAAGGAACCCTGCAGAGCTTGGTGCAAGATTTAGAAAGTTCCTTCAAGACTGCATGCCTCTGACCAGAGCAAATCTCTGTTCTCTCCCACATCTGCCTTTAAAGGCCTTTTGTGAGGTCCCTATACATTGTGGAAAATGAACGTCCTCACTGATATCCACAGCAAACCCTTCCCTGAAGCTGAAATGAGGATCACAATACTAGCAGAAAGCCAAAAGGCCTGCCTGAGCTCCAGCAAGCCTGGAGATGGTGACTGAGCAATTCCTGAACTGACAGCATAACTTTACCACTGTACAGTACCTAGGGAGCAGGATTTTTTTAAGACCTGAGAAACTCATGGAAAGCTTTGGATCCAAGTGTTAAAGACCAGCAGATCCAAAGCAAGGTGGGGTGGTGGTGTGTGTTGCTCTCCAGCCTTGCTGTGATTGAAGGTACACACCAGCCATGCTCAGAGGAGTGTTGCACCCACCTGCTGTTCTGCAGAGTCTCAGCACTTCCAGCCTGAGAAGCCACAGCCAGCTGAGCTGTCAGATTTGGAATAACTAGATTAGAGAGATCTATATGCTGGATTAAAGATTCATTGCCCTTCAATGACTCACTTCACAGCCACTGGCAGGTCACACTGCATTTGTAGCTGTCTCCTTAAGATACTGTTTCTGCAGAAGGAAAGGCCTAGTGCTGTCTATCTGAAAATATTTAGAAGTAGACATTAGTGTTAGCAGTTTAACATAAATGTGTATTTGTCTAAAGCCCCTCACAGAAGAAGGATGAATTAAGGTATACTTGGCTAGTCTAACTAGACAGGAATGCATTAAGGTTTACTTGGCTAATCTACATTTATCTGTGGTTTTATATGAGAACTTGAGTAATTCAGATTTTACTAAAAGTCAGGCCAAAGACCAGATTTTTTTGACAGTTGACTTAAAAGTTGACTTCAGAAGGAAACAGAAACCTGAGTCTTTTTTTCTTGCTCCAGGCAAACATTTTCTTTACTGAGTGATGAGCTTGGCTTTCAGTCTTCCAATGATAAAATGTTACTGAACAAACTCTTAAGCTGTTTTTTTGTAAAAGTATCCAATTTATCAGAGGAGCTAAAGCAGACACAAGCCATACAGGAGCAGTTTTTGAGGTTTTCCAGTTCAGCCTTGGTAATTAAACTTCTCTATTTCTTCTGGCTCAAATTAATACAACTAAATTTATTACAGTATTTTCATTTAATCCTTCTGTTTTCAGAAGGCTTTGGGGTTGTCCATAAATGTTGATGATGATCTTAAAGGTCTTTTCCAATCTAAACAATTCCATGATTCTATTCTGTGATTCTGCATTGCATGTTTTCTTTGGGGACAAAACCAGAGAACTGTTTTAACCACTTATGAAGAGCTGAAGCACAGAGAAGTCACAGATTTGAAGTGCTCTTCTTCAAACAAGGTTGTCTTTTGGTGCAACTGTTGTGCTTTCACACGTATTGCATGGCCCCATGGATAAAGCCCACATCAAAAGCAAGCCTTAGGACACCAGCAAATAAGGCAGCTGTAGGCCCTCGGGTTAAGTTTTGTATATTACACATACAAGCCACTGAATTACTGTTTGGGTAGCTCAGATTTCCCCCTCCTCCAACATGAAAGTAGCAACTGAGTGAGGGCAATGACTTTTCTATCCTACTGTTTTATCCATTACACAGCATGGGGACCACTCAGTTCTTATCTTTGTGAAAATCCAAGCTGATAACTTTAGCACCTTTTGACAGTTCAGTGCAGAGCTAATGATTAGCATGGCTAGTCTGGTTGCTGTCATACAGGCTGGAAAATATTTACAGTTTACAGTGTATGAAAACCTTACTTTTTCCATACTGATGACAGGGCAATCCAACTCCCTTTTCCTACAAATTTCAAACAGCCATGGCACCTGTTGACTTAAACTTAACTCTGTCCATTAAGACTGCTTTATTTTTGTTTGCTTTATTAGGTCAGCAGCATACGAATGCAAAAATAAGTCATCAAAAATGCTTTGCTCATTGCTTTTCAGTTATAGATTATTTCATGTTGTGGAAGCACTGATGACTGGAGTAGGCTGTAGGAACATTGAAGTGCTACAGGACCTCACCTCAGTATGTGCAACTACTACAAATGTGGAGAGAACCATAAGCACAAATCATACTAACTTCTAGAGCATCAGAGAGATGCAGTGGCCAGATACAGCCCCCATCAACCACCACAAGTCATTCTAGCTTTATGTAACTGGTGGGTATGATCATCTTTATCACTGCCTTAAGGGTCCAGCAACCACAAACTGAACTTGGGGTAGAAACCGGTTTTTCCAGATACACCTCTACTCTTCCAGTCCATGCCTAATAAGAAGATACCATTCTCACACAAACAAGTTGCCATTGCTTATTAATAACAGCTGGTTAATAACAGATGCTCAGACATAAATGTCATAATTGAGAGGCTCTTGTGCTCTCTGTGCTTTCTAGTACCTGTTAAATAAATACCTTTATAGGTAAAGCAGTAGCCATACATACCAAAGGGAAATTTGGAAAGTAAGACTTGCCTCTTATTTGCTTCAATGTTTCATTGCATATTCACAACAGTTGTCTTTCGCTCAACATTATACCATTGCTAAAAAATAAACTGAAGAGATAAAGCCAGGGTTTCAGGGTTTCTTTCTCTACCTCTTGACACATCAATCCCAAAAAATGTTTCTGAAAGGCAGGGACCCAGCCAAGGGAATCAAGAGCATTAGCCAATCATTCACGTAACTAGGAATATCTTAGAGGTGAATTAGGTACTGTAACTCTTGAGTCACTCACGTATGTTACCCAACTGTAAATCAGAGTGAGGAAGCTACAGAAGAGGATAGCTGCCTTTCACAAAGACCACACTGCAACCTTACAGATTATATGCTCTTAACTGGAAACACTGAGCAAACAAATAACAACGGGAATTTTGCTTCCCAACACCACCAACAGATACAGCTTAAAGATCTACCCAGCAGAGAAGTTACCTTTGGAAAATACAATACAAGATTCTCAGTTTGGTTCATATTCAATTAAATCAGCAAGTTTCATAGGAAGGAAAAAACAAACAAATACACAAACTTACATTGTCAGCTCGAACCTCCCACCAAGGCAGCTTCTGAGTTTTACCCCCAGGTTCCCCATCCCCCCAGTATGGCAAGATAAGGAAATCCTGAATTCATTGCAGCTGGGCTGATGAGCCTTGTAATTAGGACATGCAGTGTGGTCTTTCAGGCGCCTTGAGAGCACTTAACCCTTTCACTGCCAAATCCTTTCTCTCCTGTTCAAGCTCAAAATGAGACTCTATTTGAGCGGTACTATTGTCTACCATTTAAAGAAATGGGTTGGCTTTGCTAATGTTGCATTGTAAACACAGACCAAGTCATTGCTTTTGGTGGAATTCATGAGAGGAGCAATCTCCCTGCCACCTCCCAGATGAGTACTAATACACTTGAGACCAGAGTGAGTCAGAATGCATTTGTTTCTTCCTCTCTGTTTTCTGTCTGAGGCCATCAACACTCTCCCTGGCACTCTAATCACCCTCCCCCGGACATCCCCTTTTGGTGTGAAGCTAATTCAAAGGTTTTATTCAAAACCCTTCTTAAAAATCCTCTTTGCAGCAGTGCAAACACTTAGTAAGGGCTGAATTGCTGTTCTGCTCAATTGAGTGCCCCAGAAAGAAAAAAAAAACCAAACCAAATTTGTTTTATGTATCTCAGCAATATTCATTCACCCCAATGACAAAATGGAGTCAATCACCATTTCATCACATTTATTACAAGCCCTAAGCTTTCACTATTTGATTCCAGGGGCCGGGATGAACTTTCCCATTACCACCCTTATTATATAACTTGGCTTTTGGGAATGGTTTATTTCCTCATCTCTTTCTGAAGAACTAGAGGTTTCCAGAGCTAGAAACAGGATGTAGCACCATTTGTGCTGGTGCTCTTTATAGCAACTTTCAAGTGCCAGATTGATGTGTTTTTCACATTGACTTGGAGTTAAACAGATTTAAGGCCATTTTCCAGGTCAGAGTGGCAGGAACTGCTGAATTGGTTTGCCTGACTATACCTAGAGGGATGGGCTGCATCTTGGGATTGTCTAGGCATTTTCCAAAGGAATGCATTGTTCTCTGAAGTACCAGTGACATCATGTCCATCTTCTCCTTTACTGTCATGTTCTGGGATGTTGTATTTGTTTCTTCCTTTTTTAACACCGGGCCTCAAGATGATTATAGGGAAGTGTTTCATGGTGCCGTGTGTGGACTGAATGTTTTGCCGTGTCCAGCTGTGGCATGCATTGCACAAGTGCCCTGCCAGCTGAACCAGGTGGCCACTTTTAGAGCCATGTGCCACTCTTTGGCCACAGAACCAGTGGTGGCTGCTAAGGGTATGATTTAGTGTCAGTGCAGCCCATAGTCCAATGGGATCCTAGCCTCTGACACAGCTCCTGGCTGCCACGGATGAAACAAAAGTTTGTGAAGGTTTGCTGCCAGACTGAGCCACCTTGTTTTTCAGTATTGACCTGAAATGTGCCAGGAAGGGTTGGTGCAGGAGTGACTTACATAATACCCAGCTGTGGTTCCAAATTGCTCCCTTTTAATGAGGGCAATAGCTCAGTGTAAAGGATGTGTAGGAAAGAAAACAGTCATCACTGCATGCCATATGTCCAATTCACAGGCCACTGTAGGCAGCAGATAGATATGTTTTGGTTTGTTACTGAGTTGGCCCTGGGGGCAAAAATAGCAACCTCCTGATGGGTAGGAGTTATTCTACATCCCCAGAATATATTCCAGATTTTGGCAATAGGTAAAGAATTTGCAACTTCACACATTCTGTGTCCATACTTTCACCCTTCTATAAAATCAGATAATAAGGAATTTGCAAAGTTACTAATGGCTGTAATGCAGGTGAAGTACTTTAAGAATCTCTTGGCAAGAGGATCTCTTAAAAAGAAAGATTTTCTATTTTTCCAAGCATATATAAGAGAAAGTGTCTCCTAGGGAGACAAGAACTTCTTGAAGACCCTTAATTAATACTATTTTGGCATTCGCAGCACTTCCCCTTCCTTTTCAAAATTTGATGCCAAGAATTTCTCATTCCAATAGCATCCAATAAATCCTAGCAATAAATTCCAGTGACCATTGGAGGTATCTTTGGTTGCTTGATGGCTAAAGCAGCTAAAATATTTTTATTAATTTTTGAACTACCTTTTCCTTTTAAAATCTGTGGCTTTAACCACTGAACCGAAGTAGCTGATTCTCCTCTCAGCCACATCATCTTGCACAGCACAGAACTGTGCTACACGGGATGTTTTAGTCCCAGGACATATGCGAAGTCCCATGTGACATCAGATTCTGCTCTGGGCAGATTCTGCTCTTGAATTGATCCTGCTACTGTGCACCAGCTTCAGCTTTGCGAGAGGGGTCGGTGGAGTTCAGCATGCTGTGTTTGACTACAGTGCAAGTGGGTGAAGCAGATTATTAGGCTGAATTTTTCTGACCAGTGTACACCATCTGTGGAGGGATGGAATTCAGGGATAGTTGGGGCTCACCCAGGTATTTGTGCCTAGAGCTTTAATATGATTTTTTCAGTATGCAGCTGTCACCCAGAAAACACTCACTGTGCAGGCATCCTGAATGTTTGAGATCTCTGAAATTAATTTAATTTCAATTTCAGATTAATTTCACAAACGCTAAATCAATTTCAGTGCATGTCTTCAAAATATATATAACATGTATAAACATATGAAAACACATATAAAGACCCCATTGAAATATTGAATTCAATAGAATTAAAGCACAGAGGCACAGATTGGCCCTCTAATCTCACTTTCCTGTAAGCCAGCAGTAATTCTCTGATGCCAGGAGAATTACATGAGCATAGGATTGGAGACCTAAGGTGGAAACATCATGCAAAATGTGTCGTGGTGTGTGAGGATGGAAAGGACGCTCAATAGTTGGTCCTATTTCTACAGTGATTCATTATGATGTTAATTTTTTAAAGAGTTTTAATTTTCTTTTTAAACTCCACTATGCAGTTTCTTTTGGACCTTAAGCGGCTGAAGTGAATTAATCCTTGTTATCTCCATTAGGGAGAATACCTACTTAGGTGTTGATGGGTTTCCTGCTGTTCTAAAACTACTGAATAGCAAATTAAGAGCTACTGATTTTGATTTGCAGATTGAGAATGAAGATCCTATTGAGGTGAAGTACAGAACCTAGGTATTTGCTGTTTATCAGGAAATGTTTAAATCACAGCAGGCTCCCCCGTAGAAAATCCAAGCCAGATGTAGATCTCAATGCTTCTTGTTATTATTTGAACATGGGACTCTGTGTTGACTGTCTGATTAACCAGATTGGAAATTGGAAGTTACTTTGCATTTTTCTTGGCATTCTTTTCCTTTCCCTGACTTCAGTATTCTTTGCGTAAGTAGTTTTGGACACAAAAGGGTTCTGTTTTGTGAGTTGTTCTTTCAGCTTTTTGCCTGCATAATCTAACTGTACTGTGAATGCATTATGGTCAAACACAAAAAGCAATCATTGCTTAGTGGAAAGGTTTGACTAAGAGAACCACGGCAAGCTCAATAGTTCCCTCAGCAGTGGGGTGACCAGCTCCATTGCACTGCCATTGGGAAACCTCTGTATTAATAGCCTGTATATTGCTCCCCTCAAATATGCAGCCGTGTTCATAAGAAAAGAAGAATCACTTTTTTTTTTCCCCTGCTATTTTTATCTATCCCCTATTCAGATCTCCCTCAGAACAATCCTTAATACAGTATTGTGTTGCATGTGGCTTATTTGTTTTCTTTTGCAGGCTCTGAGCAGCAGTCTCTACAAGAGTGCATCACCTTATGGCTCGCTTAATAACATTGTGGATGGGTTAAGCTCCCTCACCGAGCATTTCTCTGACCTATCCCTTTCTTCAGAAGCCAGAAAACCTAGCAAGAGGCCACCTCCTAACTACCTGTGCCACCTCTGCTTTAACAAGGGACACTACATTAAAGACTGCCCCCAGGTAAGAAATATATAAAATTCTGAAAAAATCTGCATCAAGATTTTCTTCATTCCTTGATTTAGCAACACAGAATTTGACTGAAATACTTTAGAGTGAGAAACACTGAAGAAGTATCTTGACAAAGTGCCAAGCTAGCCATGTGTTCTTTTAATGTATTCTTTATCACAATGCCGATGGACAAAGTACACTATTTCATTTGCCTTGTAACTATTACAGAAGACATTAATCTAGGCACATGGCTAAGTAGATTCTGGTAACTTTAAAAATGACTACTCTGTCATTTTCTGTCAGGCAGCACTCTGTGTAGTCAGTTTGGCAAGGCACTTAATATAACAAGTTACATATGCTAAAGGAAAAGAAATTGTTACATTTGAAGAGAACTTTGAATCAGTGTTGCAGTTAACACAGGCTCCAGGTATTTTGGGTGCAAAGTATTTTTTGTCCTACAGAAGAAGTTTGCTGTACTTCGCAAAGGCAATATTTATTTCCTTCAAAAAGAGGTATAAACCAGTGTGCACTAAAACCACTTGCCAATCTACAATTTTTTTTTTTTTCCTGAGGCTCCCAAGCACAGTGTACCAGGTTTCTTAATTTTCTCAAGCTTCAGCTGGATGCAGTTGTGTTGCTGGCTTAAACTTTCACAATTTCAACAACATCCTATGTAAAATCCCAAGGAAATTAAAATGCTGCCAATACTCTAAAAACACAGATGTGGACATTACCAGCATGCACTTCATTATGACTTTAACCTCCTAGCCTCTTATTGTGTGACTTTCAGCAGAATTAATCTGCATAAAAATTAACTACAGTTAATTTGCTATTGAGGATGTCAGACATTTATAAACCAAAATACAGGCAGAAAAACATCTGCCAACAGAGCAAGGACAGCATGAAATCAAGTCTAACATCAGATGAGCTTTGAGTGTATTCCTCTTGCTGTTATGCATAGAGTAACTTTATCACTTTCACTGTATATCTTTCATTAGTTGTAATGAAAGCTATGGAATTAAAGTTTTTGCAGTCTTGGATGTGGCACTTGAAAATATTTTTACTTCTTATATTGATCTAGGTTGAGTAATAATTTTCTTTAGGAAAAAATGAAATTTTCTTTGCTAGGATATCAAAAGTACTCTGGTTTATGTACTTCAGTGTTTAATCTACGTAATTTAGCACATTACAGAAGAATGTAAAGATAGAACCATGTAATAGCATACATTACTTAACAAGAGGATTGAAACTCCAACTACTAAATACGTGGCTGGGCTGGGGATGGATGGCTGTGCTTTTCCATACTGTGTGAGAAACTAAATGAATGCAACAGGTCTCTTGACAATCAGTATGTGCAAGCTGCAGCTCACACAGATGGTCCCAAGTGAATGTGTCAGTGTTGGAGCAGAAATGCATTGTTTATTTCATAGGTATTTTTATGGTTCGAGGCATCGGGGATTAAACATGTTAGTGAAAATTGAAGACACACAGAAATCCAGAAGATATGAACAATTAAGGATTGCGTAGGAACGCTAATTCTCTTAAATTGCACATCCTGTATATTTTTTTTTCAGATTTCATTTGTAAAGTCTTCAATTCTCTGTGCACCAGGAAGTGGAAAGACTTCCTACTGTCATACTCTGTGACTGTCCTGTGAGTTTGGGAGGAATGAGTAAAGGAACACAGGACAGGGAAACATCTGCTCGCTCACCACATGCAGTCTATGGTTACAGGCAGCCATATCATATAGCGCCTTTTGAAAACTGATCAGGTTTTACTTGGGAAGCATTTCAGTATTTTGCCTTTGCTACTGCTGGTGTGGGAAGCTGCTCCAGAACCTCAGTCCTTTCCTAACTAGAAACCTTCCAGTTTCTAGGATGAGTGTAACTCATGGCCACTTTATAGTCATTTGCTCTCCTGCCAACATTGTCCTCCACTGAAATAGCTCTTATCCCTCCCTGGTGTTTATCTCAGGATGTATTAATAGACTGCAATCATATCCTCTCTCAGCATTCAATCATATCCTCTCTCAGCATTCGTTCTGTAGGACTAACCAAGCCAGGTTTTCTCAGTTAAGCATTCACTGAAACATACACACTTTCCTTATGTTATCTGAGTTTGGGAACAGTTCTAAAGAGGATGACACTGTGTACACAAGTTATGTTCAAAAACTTGAAAACATTGTGCACAAGAAGGGAGCATCAATAGCAGGATCAGGCTTTTCTCATAAAGTCCCCATTTGTTACCACTGCTTTTGACAATAACTGATTTCTTAATTTGAACATTTTATGCACTGCTTAATATCTTAGGTTTTGATGCTTAGTTTTGCTAGTGCTGTCAAAAATAAAAGTTGTTTAGGAAATTCTACTAAAAAAGGGGCTGTAGCTGTGTGTTTTTAAAGTACTTGAACCTGGATAGAGAAAAGAGATAAACTAATCTGATCTGGACAAAATGTGTATCAGTAAATCATACAGTATTTTTCTTTTGGTTTTATGAAACTTCCTAATAAGAAACACATTTTGAAATGGGGTATTCTATGAAGTTTTTTCTGCATAGCAAAGAAATTGTTTAACAACTTTAGGACTTAATATCCTCCCATAATTCTGCCTGTTACTACCACTGAAAATATATATTCTTTTTCTGTTGTTGTAAAAGTTGATGAAAATGTATGTATCAGTTCAGATTTATATCTTAAGTGATGATCATGTTCCAGGACTTTAAATAATTTTAAACAAAAATTGGCAGCTTTAGTATTTAAGTACCTCAGGTATCTGCAATTTGTTTAATATTGTGTCCACAACTATTTGTTTGAAAATTGAAATGGGATTTAGCAGACTTCTATTATTTTACCATGTAGTTTTTGTCATACGTGGTGGTAGAAAGTGTTCTTTTCTGTTTAAGAAACTACCAGAAATAAGAGCAATGTTATGATTGCTATTCATCATTTCCAATTTGCCTACATTTGCAAAAAGCTGCTCATTGCAGTAATTATGTCTACATAGCACTAATCTTTAGTATCATCTTTATAGCATACCTACATTTTTCCCAAAACTAATTTGTGAGTTTCAGTGGCTTAGACAATAACATCTTACTCATACCTGATGTTCTTGCACATACAGAATTCTCATTGACTTGAATGAACTGAAAAATGTGTAGAGAATAAAGGTTAAAAGCAGTGTTCTTAAAAAAGTGTTCTTAATATAGCACTGCTCTTAAATTATCATTGACAGTGCCATAAAAAAATAAACAAGGTCTTTCCCTTTAAATAGCAAGGAAGGTAAGGAATGAGAATACTTTTCCTATCTGGTTTACTAGTGGTTGATTGCATGATATATAAATATATATATATAAATAGATATATATATATCTGTCTATAGATCTGTCAAAACTTTGTATACTTATTTGTGTACCCAAAGATACTATACCTATGCCTGGTGACCATAGGGGTTTTTTTTTTCCCTTACCAGTAAAAAAAAAACAATGAGTTCTGCACCAGTAATATTAAAGATATATGATTCTTTATGACTTTTTTTTATATAGCAGGTGTAGAAATAATTAGAAGACCTTTTAAAAAATGTTACATTGTCTCTTTTCAGCCATTAACACTGTATCTTTATTTTTAAATTCTATAAAATATAAATAGTGAGTTCCTTTGTACCAAGGGTGGCCTATACAAAATGAATCTTGCCCCTTTAAATTGTAAGAATGTTATTGACGTGAATAATCTTCCATGATGTCATCAACCTAAACTCAGACCTACCATGTAAGTTTAATATGCAAAAAGTATAGAATAATGGGGTATGGTGTTAGATGTGGACATTTAAATAAATAAATAAAGCACCTGGTTCACATTCTAAGATGTTGCTGAGTGATTGAACCTTTGCCATTTTTCAAAAATCTACTTAGGAAAGTAAATACACAAATCCTGGACCTCATTTATTGCTTATGTCATTCCAGTTGTTAATTTAATAAGCAGCAACAGAAGCCCAAGCTCCAGCAAAGCATCTCTGTATTCAGAATTTTCAAACTGCTCTGCCTGGTGTTTCTGCCCAGCACCAGTTCCAGCTACTGGTGTCTCTGTCCTAACTGTATTCAAATACACTGCCAGTGCCAAGCTCATTGAAAAAACCTTTCTGATGATTCCTGTAAATTTCTGCACAGGCAAGGAACCCTTACCTCACGGTGATGTGGTGGGGAAATAAAATGGGCAAATATGACTGTTCTGCAGTCAAATTCCCATGCACTGCCACTATTTATCCCATTTTCTGGGAGACAGAGGAATGTTGCACAGTGTGTTTCCCAATTTCACATTGTACTTACAGAGGAAAATGCCCTGTGCATGCTCACAGAAGTACAGACATACTGCTGCAGACATATATGTAATGGGAACCCATCAGTCTCTTTTTGCAGTGCATGTTTAAACCTGTGGCTGAAATGCTTGGCATGGTCCATATTAATGTGGCCAACAGTGGGAGTCTTTCTGCTGCCAGCAGTGATCTTTGAAGCAGATCCTGTAAAACTGAAGTGCCTTGAGAACAAAAATTCAAGTCAATGGGAGCAGTAGGTAATTGCTGTGGCTGCTTGAGTTTGCATAGATTTGCTTTTGTGGTTTCATGCAGGATGTGGAAGAAATCAGTGTCAAGCTGAGTTTAGTCCTTTCTTCTTAGTCCACAGCTTGGTCTGCCAGATCACGCTGCCCTGAAGCTGTCCCTCCCTGTGGTCAGATACAGTGGGTCTTTGGCAGTGGAGCTGCCTCAGCAGGCAGCTATTTGGCTGCAAGACTGCAGCAACTCTCATGCCTGAAATATTCATCTGATTTGTCTTGTGCCTTATGGTTGTGCAAGGATCACAAAGGTGCATAACATTTAAGGAATTCACAGCTGTGATTTCTCCAGGTAGCAAAGGCTGGCTAAGATGCCAATGAGGAACAAACAAGCATCTTTAAAGACTGGAAAATATTTAACTTTCTGGTTTTTAGCTCAGAAATATTAATTTTTTTTTAAAGCAAAACAAACAAAAACTTCTTGGAATTTTTCTTCCTTTTAAAGTAAAGGTGAGATTTCAAAGAGCTCTGGAATTAAAGGAGATCACAGCCCTTAGAAAATCCTAACATTCACTCCGAAAATGTTTTTGACAGTTGCTACATTTTACATTTTATAGTAGGTTTTTGGATATTGTGTGACAGCCTTCAAATAAATGTGTCTTTTCTCTATTGAACTGAGTGAAATATCATTATTGTTACTCAGTTACAGGATGAGAGGTTAATCTCCATTCTTGGAGGAATCTGACACCCTGTATGGGCTCAGTTTTTCAGGTTCCACAATAGTTTTTGATCAGAGTATACTTGGTGGCATTGAATCTGGTGCTGTACAGGCCTCTCCTATTTATGCTCCAGTTCTGTCAGCCTAGAGAGTTACTGAAGTATCCCTGATACAAATAAAGCAGTATTTGAATCGCCAAAATTGGTGTTCTTCTTGCAGAGGTGAAGATGAAAACATGGGACACATAATGAAAGAAAACAACAGCTAAACTTACATCTGGTGCAGTAGCACTGGTGTTAGTAAGATCAGTGCTGAGACAGAACCTGTTAGCCTGTATAACAAGGAGGAAAAAGGTGTGAAATCTCTGCTACATGTAATTGCTTTCAAACTATGTGTGGCACTCCAGAAAAAAGTCTGTATGTCTAGCCCCTTCATTCTCTAGCTTTGAAACATGTTTAGGTACATTACTGCATTTTGTGTAGTGCACGTTTCTTCACCTACATATAGTTCTATAAGAAACTGTAGCTTTTAGGTGTTCATTCTGCAAATACTTATGCACATACTAAAATTCCACATTACAAGATACTGGATGAATGTGAGGCTCTGAAGAGTCCTTTTTATACACAACATGCTGATTTCATTTATTCCTATTTTTTCATTGAGAATCTGCATTAAATTATTGTAGACAATTTGGACTTGGCTTAGATTTTTAATTTTTTTGTCACATGGAGCCACTTTGACAACTCCATGATATTAAATATACTACAAAATTTATTGCAGGCTGTTATTTTTTGTTCTCATATGCTTGAACTTAGCTCTGCCAAGTTTTCTCAGCATTTCTGAGATTAGCTGAATATATTTTTTCAGATAATTTCTACTTTTATTATGAAGACTTGCAGAAATCTTGTAACCAAAGTATAGTGGGCTATAAATTAGTCACATCCATTTTACCTCTGAAAATGTAAGCTGTTTAAGAGTCTGAAAGATCAAAAAAATACCCATTGTGCACTCTTTTGGAAATTCTCAATAAGCTGTGCATGTCATGGATTCAAGCCATTTATCAGAGGCAAATAACTCAGCTGTACATGAGCAGAGGGGATCAGAAGAGTCCTCTTTTGAGACCACGTTCCCAAAGTTCTTGTTTTAAAGCTGTGTCTACAGTATGTGGCATTTATGTCCAGTTTTTTGATAAAATGTGTGCTTGAAAAGAAGATACTGAACCCTAACATACCAAAGTAAGAACAGTTGGATAGTGAAAAGGAAAACAGAAAATGCCTAGTAAACTGTGTCTGTGCCCCTTTCCTGTCTAGCACACTACTTGACATTACATTCCCAAAAGTCTGGAAGTCCAGCCAAACCCAAGCTCCTCCTTCAGGCCCATGACTAAGCTGTTATTACTGTGGTTCACTCTTTGTATACTAATACGAGTTCAAATGGGTTTTTTTATCCCTGTGGGAAATGCAATGCAGGCAGAGGTGGTAAAGGCAAATACTCTAAGAGAGCAATGCCTGCTTGGTCTTTGCAGTGGCCTTGGAGTGCAGTCCCAGGTCCTGTGTGATAGTTACCAATGGGCTGTGTGACAGGTGTTGGATCATCCACCACAGAATGGGATTTCATTTCATTGAGGTTTTCCAGCTACTTTTTATTCACCTTTGAATCTCATTTGCATATTCACTATCTAGGTAATTTCAAGCCAACTGGCAACTAGCAACAAGGTAGATATCAGGAAAAGAATACTGTTTAAATGCAAAACCATAAGGATACCCAGCATTTAAACTGAATAAGCACTGATAAAGGTTCCTCTGGCTCCAGGTTGGGCACAGAAATTCAGGGTAAAGTGGACAGGAGAAAAATCAGTTTGGGGTCTCTGAAACATGACTTGTGTTGAAAGGCTAAAGAACCAGTGCTGTTTGTTCCCACAAGAAGTCACATGAAAAATTTGCAAATATGTAGAAAGCCTCACACGAAGGGCATGGTTTGTTTTCCACAGCCACAGCTAATGAGCCCAGTACTGGACTTCAGCTAGGCTGCTCTAACTGTAAGGCCTTGAAGTGGAGTGCTCTTCATCATTGGAGGACTTTCAGAACAGTGTAGACATAAACCAAATAAATCTTGGTAGACATAAACCAAGATTTGCACTGGTGATCCTGTCCATGGACAAGTGAGGAAAACACCCCAAAGCACCTCCCAGCCTTGTGTTTCTGCTATTGCATATCTGCATGCTGGTATTACAAGTCGCTATCTTAAACATGCATAATTTATATTTAAAATCCATGCACAATAAACCAGATCCAAATCCTGTGCAAGTCACTGAGAAACTTTTATAAACTCCTTTGAAGTAGACTGAACATAGCTATAGCACTGGTCTAAATATGAACTCTGTTTACTAACAATTTTGTATTTGCTTAGTTTGCAGTAAAACTTCTGGTAAACCATGATTAGGTGTTTAGCTTTGAAATTAGTTCTGAGAGCATTCCTCTTGAGGGGGAAGGTAAGGTCTGGTTTCCAGCCCTCCACCAGCTGATTTATAGATAAGGTAAAGAGAGAACCACCAGGTCAAACCACACTAGTTTATCAATTCCTCATTTGCACTGATAAGAAGTGAATAATGGAAAACAGAGTGAATCATTTTTTCTCACTTCACAAAAGTATTTTGGTTTCATGAGAAATGTAGGTTGTGGAATTTCCATTCATGCTTGGAAGCATTTGAGATCTGACTGGACAAAGTCATAGTAAACCTGACCTGAGCTCAGTGTTGGTCCTTCTTTGAGCAGGAGGATGGACTTAGTGACTTCCCAGTGCCCCCATCAAATTTTAATCGTATGGTTATTTATGAAAATTAACTAAATTTTCATGCTCTACAATAAAAGATCACTTTTCTTCAAGATCTCAGCTCTAATATCTACCATAATCCTTCCTTACTGTGCTTCTGAATAAAATACTCTTGCAAAAAACAGTACTGCTAAAGCATAGAAGTAGAAACAAACAGGCATTTATTACATCAAATACAGAAAAAGGCCCCCCTAAACTTAGCACCTGTCAAAATGTCTATGCCCAAACCCTTCTGTAAAAAGGTAGCTTCATTTAATGTATATTTAGAAAACAAATTAAATAATTTTTTTTCCAAAGGATTTTTCTCCAGGAAAATATGTTTCAACAAGTTGTTCAGCTGAAAAAGCAAAAGTTGAAGCAACCACCTGAAGTGGAAGCTTTTCACATTGCAATGGCTTGAATTTGTTTTGCAAGAATTTGTTCGGAAATGTTTCAAAAGCTTAATTTACCCAAAATGAACATTTATTTCTTGGTGTTTCTGGTTTGAAATTCCAAAAATTTTCACATCTGCCAAATGTATAAATATTTCAACTCCCTTTTCCATTTTTAACAGAACCTTGTTTACCTGTTTCTCAAAAATGAAAATGTGTTTCCTGATGAACTACATGCCCAGTAGTACAGAAGTAGGAACAGAAGGCCTCCAGGGTCTGAGCAGAGGCTGGGGTGGTGTCATGGAAATGGGAAATGCTCTGGCTGTTGAGGAGAAAGTGACTGTCAGGGGTGGGAACTGCTGTGTCTCTCCCTCCCTTTTCCTTTGAAGGTACTGTCCAGAGGAGGAAGCTGGCAAACAGCAAAAGCAGTGAACATGAGCAAATGGCAAAGGCAGATCAGCAGTTTCTGCTGGCAACAACCAACAGTGGCAGCTCAGCCCCTCCTTGCTTTCCTGGTTGTCCCAGGACAGTCGGTAGATTGTGAGGGCACAAATCCAAGCCAGGGGGCCCCTCTCAGTTTCCTGCTGTCAGCATGTACCACAGTCCTGCCTGTCCCTCCCATTGTATCACTTCCCTCAAGAAATTAAGATACTAAATGCAAGTTAATCCCTATTCCATTTCCCTGGTATAGCACAAATACTGGTGGTATTCCACTGTATCTAGCTTATATCAATAAATGTAGAAGGAGCCTTATATATTTGGATATGACTTCTTTCCTACCTATAGAAAGGTCTATTCTGAGATGTGATCAGAATTTCTCAGGTAACTATTGTCATCTGTGCCTGGTAGAATTGTAGATATCGTTCAGACTGCCTGAGAGATAGAAGCAGGAGAAAAGGCAGCACTGCATGGATCAAGAACACAGGACTGTGCTATGCTGATACAGGGAATGTCAGCTTCATAGACATGAGGCTTGGGATAAACTTAGTGTAAACTTCATTCCTTAACATTTCATATTTTATACTATAATTCATCAGTCATGTTACTGATAGAACATTGTTATTTAAAGAGGTGTTTTGCAGGTTTGTAGAAGCTCTTTTTAATGACAAAAAAATTGAGAAAAAAGGTTTTAAGACTTTTTTTGCAAATATCCTTAATTTGGCAGGGAAGCTAAAATGTTTGTATAGTAATTAGAGAAAACAATGAATAAGACTTTTATTTCAGAGCCTGGTCAGTGCCAAATTATTATCTAAAGCAATAAAGCCCATGTACAGGCACTTAAATTTAAACATTTGGGGATTTTAGCAGCAACAGTAGACATTTTGGAAATAACAATCTTGATAACTAGTTTATCCTCAGATTTCTGACTGATTTTCCACAAGAAACTTGCTACTCTTTGTTTCTAACTCCTTCCCTGACTGTTCAGAAATGTGCATAGGAGTACAGCGGCACCTTCTGAGATCTTCTGTATTATTGAGCTCTGTATATAATTCTTTTTTCATTTTGGAGAGAAGTAACACATTTCAATTAGTCTTCAACACAGTCTCAAGCTATAATCTGGGAAATGAGTTCAGAGTAACCCTGAACATTTCCCAGGCTCAAAGGTTTCACATACAAAATACTGGTTTCAAGTCCATTTCTAATTTTAAACCACATTGCAGGTGTGTAACTATAGTTAAAACTCTGCAAGAGCCCAGGCAAATGAATCCTTGCACCTGAGCCAGGCTGCCCACACCACCTGGCAGCCAAGAGCACCCAGCCCAGGTGCACACTCAACCCTCCGAAACACTGGCCTGTCAGTTTTACAATTTAAGGAAAGGAGACCCTCAGAAGGCTTCATGAGAGCAGAGACAGCTTCTGAGATGATTTTATATAGAAATCATATTTCTCTTATTCCCAAACTCCTGATGACACAGTTGAAAAAATTAGAAGAGCAAAAAGTAGGCAAGAGAAAGGCTTCTTTCAAATAAATGGCAAACAAGAAGGCTTTCCTAGAAGATCAAAGGAGGTTCATCATTTAAGTAGAAAGTGGCTTTGATTTAAATAGTTTCGAAAACAAAATTTAATACTAGTCATTCCAGACCTGCATTTTGTATTTCCTCTTTTTTCTATTTCTTCTATAGCAAGTTGGAGTCACTCTGCTACTTAAAACAGACTTCTGTAAACTCTAGTTAAGGAGAGTTAATAGATAAGAATAAAAAGACAAACCTCACCGCTGTCTTCATAAGTTTCCTCAAAAATCATGAAAAAATCCTCCTGTTATGCCAGCTGTCCCAAGGCCAGATTATCTGTACACTTTATGTGAGGACAAACCAGCACCAAAATGGTTGCACTGGCTTTTGTGCTGCACTTGCCACTGGTCAAAGTGTTTGCACAAAACATGAGAAAGAGGAAAATCAAATCAAGCCCATGAATTGTCCAATTTCCTGGAAAGAATTACTTGTATAAATAAAGGGCCTCATCCCTATCCTGAGGTGTGTGATGGGAAATACATATTTACCTGCATATCACCTGCCACAGGCATGTACCTTTCTCAGGAAAGGTGGTATCCATGTCTCCTGAGGTAGCATAGAGTGCTGTTACATGTATGAAACTAACTATACTGTGGTTTTACAGCATGCTAGTAATTTTTGCATTAGTGACTCAAAATTTCTATCAATTTTTAGCTAATTTAAGTATATTACACAGTTGTATCCTATATGAGGTCATGTGGTCCTCACACCTGTAGGTGAAGTGCTCAAGAGGGGACAGAGACCTGTCTCAATGCTATATGAAGTTTTCTTGAGGTGACTTGCAGGGGAGTTCAAAGCCTGATTTCCATGTTTTTCTCCAGCTTTTTTTCTTTCAGCTTCTCCAGTATCTGTAATCACACTGGACTCTCAGTTTTTTACCATTTTGTAGTTTTGCTAGATTCCTTATCCTAGACTCATCTGATCTTCTAAAACATAACCAAAAGCTTCTTGTCAATCCCCCTTTCTCTGTGTGACCCAGACACAAATGATATTTGGAGTCTCCTCATTTTCTTAGAGCCCAGAGAAGACAGGGCTGTCTGACTAGATAGCGTGGCACTCCAGGTCTGGGAGCCAGATGTCCTGCACTGGGAGGGAGAGGAAGGATAAAGTAGGTTATAAAGGTGGATATTGTATGCCAGCAACTATCAGCCTTAGCAAATAAGATGAGCTCCTTCAGTCACCCAGAAGTTGTTGGCATAGCACTGTGTACAGCACTGACAGAGTTACTGTTCAATTACTATTTCTGCTGTTCTGCAGTGAAAGCTATGCTTATTACTAACAGTCTGACTTTTCAGCCACTGCTAACACTCATGTTGAACTTTTAAAAAAGTGGTCTCTCTTGCTGCTGTTGTTTACAGAAGTCTCCTAAGCAGCAAGTTTTAACTGTAATTTTATGGTTGGTTTGTGAGAAATTATTTCCTGTCATACTCTATTGAATTTATTTAAATAGAAGGTAGGAGACACTACAAACCTACAAAGTAGTGGTATTAACATGAAACTACTGGAAAGGTTTGGTTGGGGTCTTTTCACATACTGACATATATAAGTAAATAATACAATGTTCTCCTCTATAGGTGCTTGAGGTAGAATGCATCCAATATTAGCAGGTACAGCTAATAAGGCTCTAGTGCTTGTGCTGAGCTCACAATGTGGCTCACATGTTGTGTTTGTTTGCAAAGTTGGAGAAGAGAAGGGGGCATTTTTTTTTAGCATTAACGTAATTTTAACTCTCATCTGCTTTCTTCTGAGCTCCCATTCCTGATTCAGCATGCATGAATCTGCTAATGAAATCCAGATGTCAGACGAAAAAACAATAAGCTCTCCCACCCTTCTGGTGGATCGGGTTTCTCAGAGAATGGAAAAAAAAGAATCAGGAAAGATTCCTAGAATGTCTGAAACTTTAGATTTCAGTGTGTGTTTAGAGAGCAGGGGGTAGCAGGGGGCTGGTTTGAAGGTAAAATTGATAGCAAGTCAAGATTCTTGGTGCAAAAGTGAGAAGAAATTGAGTGATTATGTTGTCAGTTACTCTGAGTTCTAAACAGATCTAGTATATACCAAAGTCAGTGCTACTACTGAAGAATTACTGAATAATGAAATAATTAATTAATAATGAATAATTAAAAGTGGTGTCTTCTGTACTTCCAATAACAGTAGGATGCATCAGGGTTTGTTTTGACTTTGAGAGGTGTCTATCCGTAGGCACATGTGAGGCATTGCAGCTTTCCTCATTTCAGCTATATTTGACTTAAGCCAAGTCACAAAGTGCTACTTTGCTGCAAGGAGTTTCCTTTGTGACTGAAAGCAGAGTGGTTGACAGCAGTGGCCTCCTCACAGTGGCTACACCTCCCCCAGATCTGTCTGACCGTGGTGCTTGCAGACCTGGGCACGTTCTGCCTCTGCTGCAGGCCCCTGGCCAGGCTACTTCTGATGCAAAAGCCCTGTAACCTTACTTGTTGAGATGTAATCTGTAAGTTTAGGATTTTTAAATGCCAGAGCTTCAGATCTTCCAGTATTGCACTCTTTTCCATGGAACACTGTGATTAGACCTTTTATGATAGAGGTAAATCTTGCAGCTGTCAGATGGCACAGTTACTCATGGATGCTGCTCAGTAGTAGTTTATCATCTGCACAGGCTCCAGAGCTCTCTGCTGTCAGACTGAGCAGAGCTGTTGAAATTTGTGCCTCCTACAAAGGGAACTGCTCTGTAACTACAGGCCCTTCAAAGTACACATTCACTACTATGTATTTGGCCCAGGTTATCAGGCTGTTCATTATTCATGAGCTGCTCTTATCTGAACTGCGGTTCACAATGGTCATAACTTGTGATGATGGATGGTTAAGAGCTGGGTCCAGTGTGCAGACTTTGCATTAGAGCCTGTGTTGTTTTAACCAGTTCCTCTGGTAGTTGTGTACAGGGATTCAACAGGGTGACTGTGCACAGAAACCACAGTGGGGACCAGTGGCAGAGTCACTGCTCTTGAGGGGGGCAGGCTAAATGATCCTTTCATGAAGGTTACAAACCACCTCAGTGCAATCCCTTGGACCTTGCCATTCTTTTACATGAGGAAGAGCAGTATCTTATGAAAGCATCACTCTTCATAAACATTTCTTATCACGTCTTTTTTTTCTGTCTCATAGTTGTCTCTGTTACAAGCCCCTGATACATTTGATGTCTGATAAGGGCCAAAAGCAGAAGCTATAGAGATAAGAGCTGGGGAAGTGAGAGAAGTGAGAAGACAGCTGTTGCCTGAAGACTACCAGCTGTTGAAAAACAATCAAATGGCCCTATAAAGCATCACCCTAAGGTTACTTAAATAAAGACTTTAGCTGAGATCTCTGTCTGTGCAAAAAACCTACTTGTTCCAGTAGGAACTGAAGACAGATAGAAGCAACTTTGGATGGTCAGCCTTCAGAAACAGGTTGTTGTCTCACTCCAGCAGAATTATTGGAGCACATACAGAGGGTCTGACCCTGCTGACCCCATGTTCTGCATCATGTCATACCTTCTCTTTATCTCACCTCCATTCTTGAGATTCTTTCCCAATCAATTCCTTTCCTTATCCAGCTGCTAAAGGTAAATCCCTCATTTATTTTCCAGAGTATCTAAGATCAATAATTTGACCCATTCAGTCCTCTTTCCAAGGTGCCTTCCACTGAGGCTGAAGAATGGATATTTAGCACACCAAAACAGATAGGGAATGGAAAGCACAGCTCTCATATTCCTTGTATACAGTTCCCAGAAACACAAGCCTTATCTAGCTTTTCCAAACTTAACCTTTTCTCCATTATTTTCTCTTTTAATCTCCAGTGGCTGTCATGTCATTCATCACTGCCATTTTATTAATCACTCTAGAAAAGATGTTGTTTATCTGCTTAGCACATCTTGCAAGTTAAGATACAGTGGTTTCTTCTCTAGGTATTTTAACATACCATGGAGAACATGGTTGTTATGTTACAGCAACAAACATAGCCAAAGTGCAGTGAGTGTAACTAGTTAAATGTATAGATTCAGATCTGTGAAAAAGCAATTTGAAGTTCTTGAAAAAGCCCAGACTAGGTTTTAGTAGGACTCCATGTCAGACTTAGCGAGCAGTTGAATAACCAGCAGTAAATATTCACTGTCTCCTTGTAAAGTTGATTTATTCCATACTGATTCTTAAAGAAAAAAAAAAAATCCTGATTCCTTCTTACTTAAGGTAGAGATAATTAACTGAATTTGGACACTGTAAAAAGTGCCGTACTGTACATGTCCAGAAGACAGATCCTCTGTCAGCTGATTTTTCTTTCAAGCCCTCTCTGACTCCTTGATTTACTGTTGGAGAAAATTATGTGGACTGATCAGATAAGCATCCAACAGAATACAGAACTGGAAGAACTGGTGTTCCACCCCATATAAGCTGAGCCTTTTCTGCTAATGTAGTGTCACTTCATACAGGTAGAACTAACCACCTAGCCTATAGAACAAAATATTCTATTTTCATTTCATTGATGATCAATTTGTGGGAAAGGAGTCTGGTTTTAGTTGGATCTGAACCATCTGGTACAGTTTTAACCTGCAGTTGGGTTACCAGTATTCTGATATTCAGGTTTTTTTTCTTAATTATGGCTGGTTACTAAATTCCTATGATACTGTTCTTTACAACAAAAATAGCATTTTTAGTTTTCCAGAAGTATAGACCAGGAAATATGTTTGCTCAAATTTTTGTAAAAAGTGAAGACAGCTGAAAACAATCCACCGAAGATCTGTAGGTATTTAAAGAAGAAATTGTCATGCACTCAGTCCTCTTCAAAATCTAGTCTAATGTACTTTTGCATTCATATATAAATCAATAAATGAGGTGCTCAGCACATCCATATTAAACTTCTAAAGCTGAAAACCCCCTGGTGTTTGCAAACTTCTCCACACTTTTCATACTAAATACCACTTTTATTCTCCCTGTTACTCTTCAAAACACAGGTGCTTTACAGGAGACCTTCCACATGACTCCAGAATATTAAATCACAAAAACAGCAAACCTGCTGAGGCTGGCAGGGATCTGGGGAGATCAGCTAATCCAGCCCCCTGCCCAATACTACTCCTGTGTTGACTATCTCCAAGGATGAAGGCACCACAAACCCCTTGGGCATCCTGTGTCAGTGCTCAGTCACCCTCACTCTAAAACAGCTCTTAAAAGGAATTTCTGGTATTTCAATTTGTGCCCGTTGCCTTTTGGATCAGATCTCCTCTGCCACTGGATACCAGTGAAAAGTGCCCAACTCTGTCTTCTTTAATCTCTCCCATGCTACATATCAGCTACACAAAACAAAATCTGGGGAGCTTTTTGTATTAAATATTAGTCATGCCTAACAGGTTTTCACTGTGAGGGAAGATGGGGTGGCCACCTTTTTGCCATCTGAGATGCAAAGTCTAAGAAGATGGATGCTAAAATACATGATTCATAGGATGTTAGAAGTCACTTGGACCTAAACTCTGGCTGTGCTTAAAACAGTTGCACTTTCCATGCCACAGTGCACTGGAGAGAATTAGGGTTGCATGCATTGCAACATGCAATTTCCACTTCTGGAAGTAGCTTCTTCAGAGCTACCATCCTACCAGTCCCATAAAATAGAAACTAAGAGGTATAGCCATGACAGATAATTATGACTATGAAAAGCAGCTTTTTTTCCCCTCAAATACACTCTTGGGGGAAAAAACCAGTCAAGTCAATGAATTGAGATAATTTTGCCAATCTAAGTAGTTGACATGGAAACTTGTCTTGAGGCAGGCAGTGCATTTCAGATGCTGGGGGCAATGAATCTCTGAATGCATTGGATTAACATCTGCAGAAACAACAATATAGAGTACACGTCTTGACTGCCTCAAATACCATTTTCTCTGTTCCAATTTAATGAGAGAGAATGGAAAGAAAGAGAAACCAAAGCAGAACTCCATTTTAAGTCAGAATATCTGCACTAGCTTTAGTATTTTCATCAGCTTCTTGACAGAGAATATTCTTTGCACTGCAGATTTTGTGTTGCAGTGAGACAGTTTGCTTTAGTTCTCCATTTTAAACCCCAACACTACAGGACCAGGATTTTCAAGATCTTCACTCCTTCTTCTCCATCTTTGTTGGGGTTTTACCTCATCACCTCTCCTGAACTTGCAGCAGTGCTTTAAAGGTCAAGGCAGGCAAGCCCAACGTGGCCAGCCCTCAAAGACAAATGAGCATGATCCTGTTCAAGTCTGTTGGGATGCATCAGTTTGTAATATTGGATTATCTGGTCCACAGTATCAAACAGGAAAAGCCAGAAGATGCTGTTAGCTGAGAATTTCAGTTGGCACAGCACTCTGACTTGATAAAGCTGGCATGTTCATGTGATGGAAAGAACTCAAAATCACAATGATTATGGCAATCTTGAGTTGTCAGGAGGGGCAAGGCAACTTCCTTGAACAATTACTGTACCTTTTACTTTCCATGCTTTTCCACATAAACCAAACATTTCTCCTTTTGTCCAGTGGCACTCCCTAGAAACCTATCTGCTTCTTTCTGATCCAAGGCTGGTGATACAAGTTTTGAATGCCTGCACCTCAGCTGACTCCAAGACCCTTGCCTCAGATGTTGGGCAGTGCTGCAGAGCTGGCCTGTGGCAGATGCACGCTCTGTTCCCAGCATTTTACTGCCCACTTAGATCCTTGGAAGTGGTAAACTTTCTGCTTGTTTTCGCACAGCTGACCTAATTGCTCAGAGAACTAAATAAGAGTAGGCTTTTCTTTTTCTTTTTAATGACTAGCCTTGATTAAAAACAACCAAACAAAAAAGGAAAAATCAAAACACCAGTTGTGTAGTGCACAAGATCATCAGTGATGAAGAAAAATATAATATAATTGTTTGTGTTGGTGTAATTATAATTCTACTTATGGTCCCTTGCCCTATAGGAATATTGTGTAATTACAAGCAAGTAATACCATATCTTAAATGCTTATCTCTAAAGATTAATAGATAAAAATCCTAGAAAACCTCTGCAAAAAGGGTTTTAGAACAACAGCACTTCAAAGTTTCATCAAATTTGATGAAAAATTACACATTTTTTGTGTGCCAATGAAAATCACAAAACATTAAAAAAACCCCAGTTGAAACAGCATAGCTTCTGTTTTATCAAACTGATAGAAGCTTAGAAATAAACTCAAATATTATTTTTTAAAATTTTTTTTATTAATATATTTTTGGAGAAAAGTTATTTAACTGACTTTCATGATTGCCCAATGATGCTTGAATTTGTGATGCTAGTCATTTTGCTATTCTGGCATGGAAGTTTCTCTGAAATGTTTTTTCTCCCTCCCAATTTGCTGCTTACACTTTCAATCACACTTTGTGGGCTTGCTGTAAGGCCAGTGACTTTTTAAGGTCTACAAATCAATCCTGAACAACTTCTACACGCATAAATATACATCATCACTCAAACTAATGGTTCCTAAATGCCAGCATAAGTTGTTATAACAGTTCTAATTTCTGTCTCACTATTAAATCAAACCAGCATTGATTTCCCTTTCAACTTCATATTTTCAGAGCTGTGGCTTAAGCCAAGATAGGAACTAAGGACTAGAAAAGAATAAGAATTAGTTACACTGAACATCCATGCTTTTGGCTCATCGTTTCAGTGAGAGTCGCATCATGGTGGTGATTCCTTCTAGAGCCATTTATAAGAGTATTTATGTCTTTATCATTTTCTCACCTTTAACTAACACTGTTTCACTCTGGAGAAGGTTACCCAAGAAAGAGAAATTAAACATACAGCAAATAGTAATCTGTTTTAGCAGTGATCCTGTAGTTTTAGTTAATGGTGCACTTCTGGAAAGAAAACCAGCACAGCTGGCAGATAACCATGATGGGTCTGTGGAAAATATTCCTCAATCAAAACTCTGCTAGCTCAGAGAATATGTGCTTAAAGCACTTGGGGATGGTTAACCAACAGAGAAGAGAAATTCTGGGAGGCAATGGTTTGTTATTTTGCAATCAAAGTTAAATCTTAATTTTTTACTTTGGAAGAAAGTTGTAATTGTCAGGCACTAGATGAAATGAAAAACATAGTGGTGCTCTGAGGAATGCATTGGTCAGCTAACAGAATTGAATCACTTGTTTTTAACAAGTTGCAGCCACTGTCCTCTTTTATCTAGAGGTGGAGCAATACTATTAGTAATTTATAGTATGGTCACTTGTCTTGGATTCACTCTGCTAGGCATTGTTCTTCTACATAGTCACAAAGGTGCCTGGTCCCACAGGGATGGGAAAACTAGAAAGTGAGTTTTCTCAACTGCTATTTAATAACTAATATTAATAGTGAGAGAGACAACTACTTTATACAAAATAAATACAGAAAATAAAAGTTGGAAATCTTCAAGACTCTGGTCTTTCTTATGGCACCTTGCATACAACATTCACTAGTAATGCTTTGTCTTTGTACTGTATCAGTGTGAAGCTCTGCATCACAGCATCTTTAGGCCAAATAATGGACTACTTCTAAACACTTTTGGTCCAGAAGCTGCTCTTTGATACTGCTTCATGTATTAAATCCTAGATAGTGCAATTCTGCTAAATTATAAAAACATTATAAGTCAAAATATAATCCCATGCATTGTTCAGTGAGGACTGAACTGTCCCATCTGCTATTGTCTTCTGCAGTACCACAGACTCACAACAGAAATACAACAGAGAGATTGTGTGCAGACCTCCCCAGTTTAGCTGCAGTATGCTCAGGAATTTCAATCACAAAGAAGATCCTTTTTTACAAGAAGGCAGTAATGTGCCCTTAGAATCCATTGGTATCATGTAAAACAGAACTGTGTTTGTTCTGCCTAATGGGCTTTGCATGGGGCATCTTTCTAGCACAGTCAGAAATATATTCTTTGGCTGTACCAGTTTGCCCTGAGGCATTACAGTACCCCACAGATTCTCCCCAGGGAAGTCGTGCATTTCAAAATCCTAGCCAGGTCCTCTTTGGTAAATGTGTGTGTCCCTGGACCTTCAGTGCAGCATGTTGCTATTGGCTACATGTCATAACTGTAAAACATAGGTTGAAAACAGCATGGGAGTTTTGTCTCATTTCATTAATATAAAGAGAAACTGGACTATGTGCCTGTAGTTCATTGAAATCAATCATATTGCATATTTCATGGAGGAAAGGAATTGTTTAATGAGAAGTACTTTCTTACTTCAATTACATTGTAGCAACTAAAATAGCAATATTTAAAGTGAGCAAAAGTATATGGCTTTTAGCAAATAACACTAAATTGATGGAAAAATTCCTAGAGAATTTGACTCCACAGAAGCTTGCTGAGTCAGCAAGCTCTCCCAGCTTTCTTTCCTTTGTTTGGTAGTTACAGTACTCAACTTTACAGTAATGTATTCTCTAAATAATGTATTTTAAAAATATATATTTTTCTTCTATAGGTCATCATTAGTTTTACTAGTTTCAGAATGAGGGAGTTAGATTTTTTTTCCTTTCAGTAAACACAGATGTTGTGCATATTGACCTTAAATTTAGTTCTGCCTACTGTCTACCACAGGCACAACAACAGACATACAAGCTTACATGGTCAGAGTCAGGCTGACTATCAACTCACTGAATCTCAGCCAGTTTCCTGCACAACATGCTTTTCAGATATTTTGTTTGCATTTAGACTTCTTGTAATGTGTAACACATTAATTTGGAAGTGAGAGAATGGTCTTGTGGTTTAAGATCTGGACTAAGATTCAAAAACACCTACGTTGGATGCTGACTAGTTATATACACTTGGATTAGTGACATTAGCAATACTATATGTCCATGTTTTATGGATGAGGAACTGTGGCAAAATCCCATCTTACCCACTAGAGTCACCTTTTTTGGCCAAAGTATTTTTTCTGTAATTCTGTATAGCTCCCACTGCAATAGACTCAGGATCTCCATTTAGTAGTAAATGATAAATAATTTTTAGACAAGGCTGAAAAACACTTAATCACTGCTGGTCTGCACTGGTCTGGGGATCAATGTGTCAAGTCAGCACAGCTGACATACCACAGGTTTACAGAGTACTATTTACAAAAGACATGAGAAACCAAAGAAGAATTCAAATATGGTTCAAAACCAAGGGAACCTGGTTTAGCCTCCTGGATGTGCCAAGCAGGGCTGGAAAGCAAAGGAGAACAGTGTTTCATGAGATTTTCCTGCTTCTGGTCAGGCCAGAAATTTTGCAAGAGCAGCTTTTCTCATGATATTTTGGCACTTTTGCTTCTGGTCTTGCCTGAAGCCTGGAGGCAGAGCCATGTGAAAATACTGAGGGAAAAAATGACTTTTCTCAGTGTGTTTGATCTTCAGCTACAGCCTGAAAGATTAATGCTCTCATACTTTATCTATGTCCAGCTGTTACTTTCAGGTTTAAGTATTTTTTAACTCATGCCTCCTTTTTCTGCTGTAAACTTGCAGCCTCACATACAGTTTAATCCTTCATCACTAGAAGAAACTGGATAAACGAATAAAATGAAGTCTCATTCTTAAAAGAGATGACTTTGAATTAAGGAGAAGAATGTGCTGTCCTTGAAGCCAAACCTTCAAACTACCTTAACACCACTGTGTACTTTGCCCCAGAACTTCCCCATTTGATGTCTCAAATTGGGGCTCACTTGAGTGGGGACTTAATGTGGCCACTGTAATCATTAACAAGACTACAAGAGCTGACAGAATGTACTCCTCATACCCTCAACCCAAAAGTAATCCTATGTCGTTTTCAGATCCTCAGTCTATGTCATCATCGAAAGGACAAACTCATTAGGGCAGGGACTAACTCTATCCATGAGCTTCTACCAGGTCTGTTGTGACAGACCACTTCCCACAAATAGTGAATGATATTATTAATACCAGCCCTTTCTACTTTGGAGCATTTATCTTCCATATAAAGTAGTGAATCATAGAATACACAAGGGTTAATAGGAAAGGATCTGTCTAGTCTTCTTACTAGAAAGCTTTTCTTCTACTCAAGTGAACAGAGGGTCTCTGCAGCCTCCCTTTGACAAAGGAGATGATCTTGACAATGGATAGCAATCAGGAAAAAAGTTAAACTCACACTTGCCCTACCCCTCAATTTTTCAGATGACTTTATTCCAATGAACTTCTTAGCTAACCTGTTCATGGCTATTTGCAGCATTACTCTAAACACAGGGTCATTTCTGCCAGCATGCCTGCCTGGTTTCTCTCTCACCCTGTTTATCTGCAAACACTCTTTCAATGCAACCACCTGCCAAAACCAAAAGCTGAAATTTGGGGGATTTGTAGTAAGACAGCTTGTGTTTTTTTTCTAAAGTGAGGAATAGGAGGGAATAGGAGGGGGATGAACTGAGCATTTCAGTCTTTCTTCAGTGTGGCTCAGAGCAGTGTCCTCACTCAATCAATCTCCCCCCAGATGTTTATGTGTATTAGGACCTATCGTATGTGTTCTTGAATTGTGTTCTGGGGACAGGTGATAGCCATACTCTGGACCACTGAAATTTCATGTAGGCTGCAATTTATTTCTTGATTCAGCTACAGCTGTTTCTCAGATGATAAAAATAGGCTCCTGTGCTAGTGCTATCGCTGCCTATTTTGATTAAAACAAGATGTGCAACAAGATCCTGTGCTGAGCCATATGATCCAGAATAAGGGAAGGGTGAAACAAAGTTTACTTTCTAGAAAAGTTTTGGGGAAATGGAGAGGAAAATGAACAAGCAAGAAACAGAAAACTAATTCCCATTTAGGTATTTTTAGAGTCTTTCCTAGAGTTTGCAAATTGCATTGGGTAAGAACACAACACTGCAGTTTTCTTATCACCTCAGCTTGTTGCATATGTATTGGTAGAAGAAAGGTACTTGCCATGATAAAACCATTACCCCAGGTGAAGTCAACAGTTGATCCTTGCTTGTTTCTGTGACAAGCACAAAATAGTACTGCATAGTACTTGATCTCTGTCAGCATGCCAAAGGAGGAATCAGGTCTGGGCAGCAGCTACCAGAAAGGTGATCACTGCGTTGGGCTTCAGGTGGACTCACCAAAGCAGTTGCTTTCACTGATGCTGTTGGTGATGTTCTCAAAGTCTGTGCTTCTCTCAAATTATTGTAGCAAGCAAGAGCAAAAGAGCTTCCACACATTAAGAGCCAGGTTCATAATGGACAGAACTGGAAAGGAGTAGGATGGAGAGAAATTCCATAGTTTGGTACTGCACTGTAACAAGAGTGTTAAGTCTGGACAGATGGTGATGAACCCAGTCTGAAGGGCACATAACATCATCTACCCTCAGAGCAGAGACAAATACTTTTCATAGTGCCCTCTTAGTTCAGTACTGATGAATTTTCTTTACACAAAAAGTATCCTTACAAACATTTTTATACTGTTTTAGAAACCTTGCATTATTAATACCTTCAAAAGATGTTGAAATTAAGATTTCAGATGACTTTTAGTTCCACTAGCAGTACTATTCTTGATCTCAAATATCTCTAGCTAGTACGGTTGTTACTCCCTTTAGAGGTCATTGGAGTGGTCTTTAATCTAGATATATCCAATTCACTTTAGTAGGTCTAGAACATTTTCAATAGGAATCCAAACCTGGGAAAGTTTATCTGAAACTCTGAGAATTCTGCCTTTATCAAAGAGGATTAGAAAAGAGAAATAATGTAGCCCAGACCAAAGTGAAGAATATCAGGTTAACTACTAGCCTTTAATGGGTTTAACCAAAGGTTTCTTGGATCCTTACTCTAGAAAAGAAAATGGCTTGGATTGCGTGGAAAGGAATTATCCTAAATACCCAGTGCCCCTTGATAGGATACTACAGAAGAAAAGAAAAGCAGAGAAAAAAACCACACAGCTCCCACCACCCCAGTGTTGCTTCTCTGTCCTACACATCTTTGTAATTGGAGATCTTTGATCATGGAACACCTGTTGTCCTTTAGAATCAAACATGCAATATTGAAAAGAGCGGAACACTTTATTAAATTATTTACTTATGGTCTTTGTGAAAGCGTTTCATAGTTCAGCTGCCTGGATTGTTTTCTGCCATAATCTGGCACAGCTTTATCACACAGCAAAAGGTGCTAAATCATCAAGTGCGTTCAGGCACATCTGTGATGTCATACCATATGCAGTAACAATATATTTATTATGTGATGTGGTGTGCATCTGTCGTAGTAGGTCATTCCTATCATTGTCTTCATCAGCAACACTTTTTTTTTTTTTTTCTTCATATGTGCAATGTTTTGTTTTACTTTGAGAGCACAGACAGCTTTGGCAAGGACTCAGCTTTAAAAGTTAGCAGTTGCATGGACCTAACTGGACAAGTGAGCAGATCAAAACCAGGAGATAACAGTGTATATTTTTAGGGAGATATGTTTATGGAAGCCTATGGGAAAGGCCAGCGTCCTTTTCAGAGAATACAGAGGTTGTGCATGCTCATTACAGCTTTGGAAAACTTGTCTTTTACCATTTTTCTTTATATTCTGAGTGCAAATTAATTAATTGCAAATAAATTCTTGCTACTCCTGTCAGCTCTAATGCTCTATTAAGCTTCAGTTTAATACTTTGTTGCTCCAAAATCTTTGGGACAAATTATGTCCTGGCTTAACTCCACTAACTGTGGTGAAGCTACATTAGAATGGATTTGGCCCTACATTTTTTTTTTTCCCAGTGCTGCTTTTGCTTGACTCTGTACATGACCAGAATACAAAGACAACAAGCTTACATTAGAAACAAGTCACTAAAGAAACCAAGAAATCTTTCTAAGCTATCAAATGTCTTTTCATGGAGTGTAAATGACTGCACAGTTCATTTCCTTCCTTTTCAATACCTTCTGGCAGGAGGACAGTGCTAAGTGTCATGTAAACATCAAGTTTTACAAAAGAATTCTCAAAAATAAGTAAAATACTGGTTTGCATTGCTTAGTTCACTTTTCCCACTGTTTATACACAAACCTAAAATTCTCATTACAGAGCTACAAACAATTGGAACCCCCAAAAACATTCATTTCAGAGGACAATCTGTTTCAACATATTCATGGTTCAGCTGGTACAACAGCCTCCTGGATTTACTGCTGGTCTGCTGTGCAGTAGACCCCTAGAAATTCTGCCAGAGAACACCTCAGTCATCTAGATTTGCACAGTCTTTCCCTAAAGCAGTGTTTTCCCACTCTTGCTGTCCCATTTTACATGACTCAGCGATGGAGTTTCACACTGAAGACAATTCCACATTCTAATTGATGGTTTGCTTTTTTTATCGCCATTTCTTTTCAGGGTTGAAAGCTAATTGCTTTTGTAGCCTTAAGGCATGTGGCAGGAGGAGATGGAAACATTTCTTTCATAACTTGTTTCTGATTATAGAGCCCTTTGATCCTAGAAGATTTACATTCAACTGAAACAAAAACTGAGACAAAACAACCATTTGTAATCACTGGTCACTAGTACAATTTGGAGTATCTTATCAGGCAGGCTAATAACAAATTGGCATAACCTCACAGAAACACATACAGGAATATCTGTCTACCATATTATTTAAAAAAACACAGTGGAGGAGAAGAAACCCTTTCCAAGGTTTGGCTAAATCTATTTGAAAGAGAGTGTTATGCTGTTGGTACAGAAGAATCTAAAGATAGTGGACATCAAAGCACCAGGAGAGCTATGCTCTACCTCATGTAGTGCACTGTGCCAGCAAATTCTTTGCTGAAGATGACACTGTGGCAAAGTGGTGGCTTAAATTTAGACACTTGCTAAATTGAGAGCTGTTGGAAAACTGCATAGGCACCTAAGAATCCATGAGTATACCTATCTGAAATGCTGTAGGTAGCATTAAAGTAATGGTCCCTTTTACATTGCCACAGACCTAAATCCCACCTAACCTGCACATCTGTGTCAAGATGGTTTGCTCCTCTCTGATGCTGAACCTGCTGTCTTAGACACTGAAGCACAGCTGTACAGCTTGTCCAGCTTGGGACGTGAGAAGGATTGTTGTGTCATCTTTGGCAATTCTTTGTCTATTCTGACTAGAAAATGAAGAAATCAGAAAGTAGAGACACATGAAATTACACACTAGTTAGCAGTAGTAGATATTTGCACAGTTCTAAGCTGAGCAGAATGGAGAGGAAGGATAGCATTGGAAGCTTGGAGGATGCAGCAATCACAGCCTAGAATGGAACAGCCTGTTGAGTTAGCCTCACCATTTCCTCAGCTGATGCTGCTGCCTTTCAGTCTGTATTTTCTCAAGTGTTCTCTGCAGGCTGACTTGAAATAGCTGAAAGAGTGCCATGTCTGCAATTTCCTAACCTGACAGCTATTCCTTACTGCTAGGAATTTTCTTCTTAGACATTTAAACTGAAGTCTCACATCTAATACTAGGATGAGTAGCAACACCACCCACCACTTACTTTATAACAGCCTGACAATCTTCACTTAAAACTGCTCACAGTAATTCTTTACTCCCTTGGAACTTGTGTTTGATGTATCTACAGATGCGTCATTCTGCTTCTGAAATCTGTAGGACATTTACTTATTTAGTAGCAAAACATCATCTAGATTGGGATTTTGCCACCAAATCTTACTGCAGTTTTATGAAGCTGAGTACTTGATACATTAAGGCTCCTTTAGAAAACCTGTTATGTTTGGTTTTTTCCTTATATTATTTTCCTGAGTTTTATTTGTTACTTTACAAAAATGACTTTCTGCTTACATCTTAATCTATGCTTACACAAACATAAGTCACCTCAGCAAACTAGAATTCCCATGATCTGAAATCCTCATCTCCAACATTGTGGAAACTTGGTCAGAACTTTAAAACTGCCTCATCCAGTCAGGCATTCTGCTTTGATGACCTTGAGGAGGTACTTCTTGTTTTAAATGTCAGCTACCAAATTTCTAAATCAGTCGCCAATAATTTATATTTCTAGCTGAAAAAGCACCTTTTTCCCACAACATTTGATTGCCGAAGCACTTTTTAGCATTTGCTAGATTCTTAGCTCAAAACAAGAAAACAAAACCTGATTTTTACTGACTCTTGTGGAGTTTTCCCACCCTGCCGGGGAAGCCTAAATCCAAGCAGACTGGAGCAGAACAGGAACAAAGAAGCCATGCTGGAGGAACTTGCTCTAAAAACACAGCTGAGCATGCTGAGTCCCCAACGCACCGGAGACGCAAACAATAATGTAAAGTGAGGATGGAAGCTCTTGCTGTGAAACCTCTTGTTCTCGTGCATCCCTAAGAATATGTCCAGCCCAGAAGAATTTACATGAAGATGGGTGTGAGGCTGCCCAGCTCAGAGGTACAGCCAGCACATGCAACTCTGCATAAAGCCCTTTGTGTTTACGAGGGGCCAGGCTCTTGCTCAGGGAGCCATGTCTTTTTGTTTACCCACTGAGGTGCTGCCTGCTGCTCCTTATTAGGGCCCCTGCCTCTACAGGCATTTCTTGGTACAGTCAGTGCAAGCATTTTTTAACTATTACTTACAAAATGGCAGTGGCTTCCCCAAGGCCATATCTTTGTTTCTTTGTACAATGCTCTGATTGTGTAAATTGTCTTGCGTAAGCACATCAGCCCACTCTGGAATTAATTTTTTCCCCCCTTATGGCCTTTCATTGTTGTCCTTTTATGGTGGGATTTGTTCTTGTGCCATCTTGTCAGAAATCCATTCCTGTGGCTATGTCACTTTTAAGAAACAGCGTGGCTAAGTCTGGCCTTTCAATTTGCAGAGGTCTGGGGAGCAGCTACTTCTGCTGAGAGCATTTTTGTCAGCAAACTGAACAGGCTCCCTAGCACTGTCACACAAAACTGCAGAGTCCCCAAAACTGTGAAGCCCAAAGCAGCTACTTGTGTTCTTATATCATAATGCTTTCCTGCCTATAGCTCAACAGACTGTCTTCTAAATCAAGTGATGTGACTTGTGACATCAAAGCTGGGAGTAAGGGAGAACTTCCTCTCTTAGGGATGATCAGGCAAACAAGTCCTTAGATCTTGAATGCAGACACTGCAAGCCTCAGCATCGTGTACAGATATTTCTTCTTTCATTTGTATAAAGAGCAAACCACAAGTGAAAACCAGAGTCTGTGAGAAACTTGCAGTTTCAAGATGGCACAGCATTTTGGAGCATGTTTGTCTCCACCCATCTCCACTTCAGTTGTAATCCCACTTCAAGGTGTGTTTTAGTAGTGTACAAGATCCCTCCCTGGGTCACAGATCTCACCACTATTTCCTCAGCTGCTATTATATATCTGGCAAGTTATAAAAGGGAACAGGAAAGCACATGTTGAGGCCTCCCCTTTTTCTTTTGCTACAGACAGAAGGGGTCTGGCTGACCACCAGGCTTTGCTGGCTCAGCCTGGGCAAGAGCCCATCAGGAGATGTCCATATGGGGGGACACTGCTACAGGCCTTGTCTGCAGAAACCATCCCAGCTGACCCTGGCAGCATTGCACAGGCTATCAGCTATGCAGCAGCCCCATTTGGAGCTCAGGAATACAGTAGTCAATTTGAGATTAGTCAGGAAAGAGTTAACTATCAGGCTTTCTTGGAAGAAAGGAAAATTGCACTTAATTAGCTTGTGCCACCTAGAAGGATTGAGACTGTTTTTAGCTAAAGACCCACAGAACACATAAATCAGGATCAGTATTGTTGCTTTACTAGAAAGGGTGTAATCCAAATCCCTGTTACCCGAAATGTGTTGGTTTGTCATTATAAGGCAGCACCTATGGAGTTTACTTCTTACCACATGTACAAACATAGTCACATACTCCACTAAATGACCAGTAATGAATAAGCCCAAGTCTAACTGAGGGCAATGGAAATTCCATTGTCTTCCACCAAGCTTTAAAATGAGCCTAAGTGAGTCAGACATAAAGAATTTTTGCATGTATGTTTGCTATAATACAATCATACTTCAGTGAACAGTGTTGCAAGATGTAAAATATGTTCAAATACTCTAAGCTAAGTACATAAATTACTTCTATTCATCATGTTTGCCCTTATAAATCTATTGCTTTAGCCACATTAAAAACAATCAATATTCTTAAGGCTTGAGTGCTACAAAGGTTCAGATCACGTATCACAGACAAACCACTAAAAAACAAAAGTGAGAAATTACCTTCCTATAAATAAAGTATGTAATCTTCAATACAAAAATTTAGAAAGACTTTACCTCCTAATGTTAAGTCATATATTATTTAAAAGCTATACTGTCTGAATGATGCTAGATAAATATAGGATTATGCTGCTGTTGTCAAGAGAACTTAGGGAGCTTGATGTGGGTTAGAAGTATTTTGTCTTTGAATGGCATGATTGTGATATCATCCCTGAGTCTAACATTAGATTTTATTCAAATAAAATCAATTAGCATAAAACAAAAATGCTGCAGTAAAGTGGAAGCTGCCTTTGTAACAGCGATTCTCAGGTATGCCTCACTCCCTTTTCTCCCCCTAAATGCGAACTAAACTGCTTGTGCATTTCTGGTGAGCTGAAAGATCCACAGTCCACATTTCCTAGAACCACTTATGGAAGACTGGGAGTCTCAGTGATCCAGAATGAAATACTCTTTTGGCAGCATACTGGCAAACAACCTTACCAGCTTTTTCTCTTGACTTGTGTCAGATGCATGGTTCATGTATAAATATCAGACCTAAATGTTTTCAATTCAGAATTGAATGTCAATTCAGAATTGGATGCTTTATACAGGCTGAGATATTATTACTGTTATCCTGAGCTATGCTTCTGAGGCTGTTTGGCACGTGTCCTCGAAGAAAATGCTTTGAGTTTACTGCTATCAGTATTACTCATATTCATGCTGTTTGTGTATCTCTGAATTTCAAGAAATCCCTGAATTTCAAAGGAAACTGTAAGTAGAACTATGGTGTTCTATTGGTTGCCAGCTAAAGCTGATGAGCACCTGCCTTTAAACACTGCTGTTGTGCTCCTCCTGCTAGCACAGTCTGTTCATCATGGCTGGACTTCTTTGCTAACACTAACAAGAGTTGGTTTAAAAACATTTAGATCAATCTGTACCTCTGCATTTGTTTGAAGCTTGGCCTAGCAAACAAGAGCAAGATTTCTGTTGGGTTAAGGAAGGAAAATTCCAAAAAGCAATAAAAATGGGAAATAGCTCATTTGGAAATGATCTGATTGGTCATATTGTTTATCCCATAATCTTAGGAACCTTGGAAATATTCATTCTGTTTATACTTTGGCTTCAGCTACAGCAGAAAGTATTGGTTTTGCTGTTCATCTTGGTCTAAGCAAGTAATGGTGAGAACAAGTTTGATTGCAGAACTAAAATACGTGGAGGTAGCAGGAGATAAGATCTGCTTTTTGTGTTTTTCTTGAAGAAAATCCTGAAATACAGAGTTAGCATGATGAGGCCTCAAGAGAAGATGTGAAGATGATCGACTACAGAGATCATGTATATGTCAAGAGATAGCAAAAATCACCAGAAAGGTACAAGATCACTGGCTATATGCAGAATATAGCAAGGGGAAGAATTAAAACCTTAATAATCCTAGCTTTCAGTGTACTAAAAACCAATTTATAAAAAGACATATAGCTTTGTCCTCCAGCAATAGTGTCCTCCCTGCCTGCCCAGGTCAGTGCCATGCCAAGCTGACACCAGGCAGCGACCAATGGGGCTCTGCACAAATGATGTGCAGAGCAGATAAGGAGGCAGCAGGCTGGCCAGCAAGTGGATGGGCACTAAGGGAAAAGTAAGAATTAATCCAGGGAAAGATGCTTTGGGGATCAATCTACCACTATTTTTATATTACTAATCAGAGGAGTTCAAATGGCTTGTGCTACATGGAAGGAGATGAGTAGTAAGGGATTTTCTATAAAAGTGATGTTACAGACTTTTGTTTTCTTCCTGGTGAACAGGCAAAACAGATTTGTGTGTTTCTTGCCAGGAAAACTAAAACAGAGTTTAAGCTGTAAAGCAAGCTCTCATTTTCTGGGGTGCTCAATGAAGATATTGTCCTTGAAATTCCCAAGTAGTAACATTTTTTAAAATGGTGTTTCTGCCAGTGTATATACAGAAATGGGAATCAGACATAGCATGACAAAGGCCGTATGTAAAGTCTTCAGATAATCACCACTCTTTCCGATTTTATTTAATCTGTTTTGATGAGACTGTCCTTTAAACAGACATTTCTATCCTCTTCAAACTGAATTCTAAGGACTCCAAACTTAGCAGGAAAAAATATAATCACCATACAGATGAGAATAACAAAAACTGCTGTTGAGGGTCATGGAACTAAACTAAGAACAATTTCAGGAACCAGGCTTATACACTGTTGAGCCTGTTTAGAAATATCATCTGTTCATACACAGGTGAAGATTGCTCAGTGTCCCCCTCTCCTTTCAGAAGGTTCATTCAGTAACTTCACACCAGCTTTTCTCCAGCATCTACGTCAGCAGAACTAACAGAGCAGAGAGGAGGTCAGAGCTGGACTAAAGGAGACTCCAATTGTCCTGAGAACTTTTCACAGACACAAATCTTGGCCTGGCAAGAGTGCAAAGAAGGCCATGGGAAAAACATATCCAAGCATGCAGGAGGCCAGGCAGGCCTGACTAGTAGTGTCTTATGGTCTATCACTGCCATGACTTGGAGAGCTGCTCACTTAGAGGGGCTAATGAGATCACTTTGAAATTGTGGTCTAAAACCTTTCCCCCCACCCCCCTTTCTCCTCTTCTGAGTCGACTTCCTTCCAATAACCTTTCATCTTCCAAGAGAAACAGTCACAACCTCCATCTTTAAAGGAATATATCATACATAAAGGTCATAACCCAACTGGAAGATGAATAATGATATATTTCTTCTAAAGACATTTAACTGATACCAACAGATCTTTTTATAATCCTGGAATGTGTGTGAGGGTCCCACTAACCCCAGTCAAGCTGAGGCACAGGGCTTTATATTTGTGTTGACCTTCATCACAGCCCCTGCCTGAGGTGGGCAGCACATCGTCCCTGCCATGGACTATTAAATGGCATGCAGAGGAGAAAGGCATGAACTGAGAAAAGCTAGATTCAGTCCCGGGCAGCTCTTCCCAGGCCTGTCCTCAACCACACAGCTTTTGCCTCAGAATTATCTCCCTGTGTACACACTTCAGTGTAAAAACACAGCATTTCAAATTAATATCTCAGAAGTTTCTGTTCTTTGAAAATTACATCTGATGTCAGCCTACTGGCAGCACACATCAAGTGCAGGCAAGGGAGAAGGGGAATACAAAGCAGAGGATGTGAACTTCCAGAGAGCTCAAAACTGTTGTTATCGTTGGCCTGGGTATTGTGGCTTTAAATTACAAATTACTTTAAATTGTAAAAACATCCATGGCAAGCCCTGGAGAAGAATCCCCAGAATGGCAGTAAATAAAGACCATCCTGTCCCTCCTTATGCCACAGCTAACGTGGGAGGTAGTTTAAAATCCTAGCTTGGCAAGTGCTGCATGTCAGAGTTGATGAGTTGAAAGGATGTGCATGTACACAGACCCAAACAAAGAACTTCTAACACAGAGAAAAATCACTGCACATAGTGGCCTTAGATGTTGAGCAGCACAGCAACATTTGCTCTTATACTTTGGACTAGTTGTCCTGAATTCTTACACAGGCTCCTATTACCTTGGAAGTGGCAGGTGGCTTTGCAGGGATCCTTGGGGCTGGTGTCATAGGGGAAAGTAAAGCTTACAAAGTACTTCCTTGTCAGATCCCTCACCACCCTGGGAAGAGGACGGATTTCTCTTTCTGTTTTGTCCCGGGTCTGGAGTCTTTGCCTGGGAGTCCCACCTGCTCCTGCAGCTCACATCCCCTGAAACCAGACCCCATCCAGCAGCTGCATAAATCATTGGGAACAGGGCTGCAGCGGGGTGTCGAGCAGTTGGGAGCACATGGGGGAGTGACTCCCTCCTCCCTTGCATGCCTCCATCTTCCCCTAAAGTAAACAACAGCAGTCCCCACTGTGAACCCAGTTGCGAAACCTCGTGGCTCTGAACTTTAACTCTGTGATGAGCAGCCAGCCCTTGCATGGGCTGTGCAGCTGAGAGTGCCTCTGGCCTGTGCTTTTCTGCTGCCTCCAGGCTGCTGCCAGCCAAGGAATTCTTTCCATAGCTTGTACAGACACCCTAGGAAAGGCAGCCTGCTGGCAAATGTGCAGCTGAACGTGGTGGTGTGGGCAGCTTAATGCCTCATTTTTCTGGGGCCGAGTCAAGACCAAAAGCGCATTTAAATAAATTGCTAATACCAATTTACATACAGTCAGCTCCATCAACATTTATCCCGTGTCAGGTAACTTTTAGTTCTCCTAGAAGCTCTTAGCATAGGAAAGCAGCATAAAAAAGCAGGCCAGTCAAGTTGTAAAGTTCAGTCACAGATCAGAGTAGTAACTCCCCTCTGACTAGATAATGCAAATGAGTTTTGGTTCAGACATAATTATAACAACATGTTGTAGACACTGATGTGGTTTTTTTTCCAAGATGGAATTCCAAAACTAGCAAAAGCTACCACATCACAAATGAGGAAACCACTCCCTTGGTGAAGAGAAGATGGTACAACATTAAATCAGTAGAAAAGAAAACCCTCAAAAAGCCAATAGATGCATTGAAGCTGTCCATATGCAGAAGTGGTGGTCCAGGGATCTGAGCAATAATGCTCTGCAGATGCCTTACAATCCAAGTCATGTTTAAAGGAATCATTAAAGTCTCACCCACACAAGAGATTCTGGTTTAAAGCCAGCTCCAGGAAACAGCATTCTACAATGTTTCTTTCATATAATGAGGACTTTCCTGGGTTCTATTTTATCATTATGATTATAGCACTCAGATAAAGACTTGGAACCCAGAGCTCTGCATGTTGAGACCGAGTTTATACCTTCCCCTCTAAAGATTTCTCTCCTGTTGATATTTTAGCTAGAAAAAATTATCTTTTATACCATGTCATGAGGAAATATACTGTCCTGAATTTTTTTAAAACTCTCTGTAAGCATGGAACCTCCAATCAAATTATTCATATGAGTTCTTACAAAATAAGAACAATGGCTCTCACGTTGATATAAATATTCTAACTTAAGGATCTCATTATTAATGGCTAAACCACTAATTTGGTTGAAATTGAGCTTTCAACCAAAATTTGGGCTTTATTATTTGGGCATTTTCTTTCCTGTCTATCTAAAGATGCAGATATGACTGTGCATTCCCAGGCATTAAGTAAAACTATTCTGTGTGTAATGAGGGGGAGAACCTGACAGGAAGATAAAGAGGGCTCTAATTGTAACTAGAACTCAAAATGTATTAAAACCAGGAGAGAAAGGAAGAGCTTCAGGAGAGCAGGTCCTTGTTCAGCACACAGGCTCTAAATCTCACTGCAGCTCACCCAGGCTCAGGTTTCAGAGCCCTGGAAGATCAGCAGGCTAAGCTTAGTGAGATGTGCTTTTCACAGCATGTTCCTTGGGCTCTTGGGAGAGGAATCTCAGTTTAGTCCTCTGTTTGTAGTAGGCTTTAAGCCTTTTCCCATCACTTTGGATGTGGAAGTACGTAAATTTATTACAAAGGTAAACTGAATTGGGCTCTCTTTTCGTGGCAGAGGGGAAAATGGGGGACAGCAAACAATGTCAGACACAAAATGCCTGAGTATAATTTGAGGTGCGTAACCCTCCTGTAACTGCAGTCAAGCTCCTTGCTGCTCACTATTTGAAATACTGTCACTGCCGTCGTGCCATTGTTGTTCTACCAGTACACAGCTTTGCTCAATCTTTTTATTTGTTCTTCTGTTGTCCCCAGAGAGATGGGGAGGCATTAGATGTATGTGAATTACACTTCACCACTCTCTTCCCTAAAATCCAGGACGTTCTCAGGAACATCTGCACCTGCCTATACTTTCTTAGCAGTTCCAGAGAGAATTGTTTCATCCTACACACATCATCCAGAGAGAGAAGGAAAAAGGAAGAGATTTCCTCTCTCTTTCCCTTCCTTTCCACAGCATGGAAAAAACTAACTGGGATGGCCAAGTTTTGAGGCCTCCCTTGTGCAAAGACACTTAACCCAACCATCCTTCAAGCAACTGCATAGCCCTGACTTATGTCAGCAGGATGGCTGGCATCTTCAGCTAAAATGCATCCTCACTGGAGTGGTTTTTTTGCTGCCTTCATTATGTATCATCTTTCAGTTAGCTATACTCCAAAGAAGTACAGATCTGTTGGATATATTCCAACAGAAGAACACTCCTTCTGCAGTCTAGCTGAAACTCTGGTTAGCACGGGATTATGTACTTTCAATGCACACCTTTCTGTAGATTGTAATATGTCATTAAAAAAAAAAATCCAGCTCTCTCTGGAACATAAGCTGGTGCCAGAGGTTATAGTAAATTCTAGCAAGTGGACAGAATTTTTCCTCCCTAATTTTGTTTTCCTCAGGGAGTAGTGGTTTCCACGTAAACACTTCTACGACCAGGCCCTTTGAGACATGCCTAGAAGAATATATATTCTGCCTAACACATATGCACATATCTTAGCAGCTAAGAAAAATAATTCTGCGGTCTCACAACACTTCACCGTTATCACCTCAGCCTGGCTAAGCTAAAAGTTAGAATAAAGACCAAAGAAATGTAGGTATGTTGAGAGGAAGCCATGGTTCATAATGGCTGATATATTGTTTCTGGATTTTTTCCCATCTACTCTGCTAGGTTTCTAGCTTCAGGAAATAATATTTGAAACCATGAGTTATGGAACATAAGGACAGAGAAAACATAACACGATAGTCATTCATTTCTCACTGCTACATGGAGCAGTTAGCAGCACCAGCCCGTGGCATCCAGAGAATTTGCTCTAAAGTTTAGATCATCATTGCAAAACATACAAAGGACTTTTTTCTTCTCTGTTTTTATGTAGGGTCTGATACACATTGTCTTAATATAGAAGATTCCCTTTGATGTCCATTCACATTTCATAAGCCAAGAGCAAAATAGTGAGGGCTTTGGAGGACAAGGGGGAAAAAATGTAAATGTAAGTTATTCTTGGATGTAATTTGGATCCCAGCTCCAGACCAGAGAATCTTTGAACCTGCCTGAGCAAACTGTTCAGTGTCTGAGCCCAGCCCAACATTGGATTTGCAGCTACGAAACAGACAAATCCAAATCATGGACCTGGATGCTCATAAGCTCCTGAATATTCTGTATTTCTGGTTTGTTTGTTTTTTGTGATTTTTTTTTTCATCCTGAACTCTCTCCTAGTTATTTATACAAGACACCTCTGAATCTTTTGGTTAGTTTAGTTGGGGTTTTTTCCTCACATGCACTTACTTACAATGCCAGGATGCTATTAAATATTTGTAATGCTTACTAAGCAAAGCTCTGAGTAGTGAGCCTGGATTAGAGTACCCAGAGATTCCTTCCACAAATTCCAAGTGCAGGCTAAAAAAAAAAAAAAAGGCAGTTCTGGGACTTAAAATTATAGGATGCTTGTATTTAAAGCATGCACCTCCAGTAAAGCAAGTTCTGAATTCATCTTGCACATAATCATTGACATTCTTCTCTCCCAGCAAAATAGCAGTTCTTTATCCCAGCAGAGCAAAGTGGGAGGCAAACAGAGCAGAAGAGTATGTGTGTATATGTGGAAGAGCTTGGACTCTGGTCACTTGGTGATTCAAGAATTGCAAAACAGAAACTGAAGCTTATTATGACAGGAACAGAAAAGCTTCATGTTCAAGGAGTGAGATTTCCAAGAGAGTTGTGGGGATTTTTTCCCCTCTTCAAACAAAGCATTTCATTTCTAGTCAAGTCCAATTCCCTTATGGAAACCCAAGCTCTAAAGTAGCTAAAATAGCCTTTTCTCTCTCTCCAGTCAGTCTCTGCTTCCTGGCTTCTCGAAAAGAAGGAATTTTGAGCAGGAAGTCATGTTGGTTAGTGGCACAGGGCAGAGCTTCCAGAGGAAACTTTACCTACAGCCATTTATAATGTTGACAATTATGTGGTTTGTGGCCTTTTCTTTTTCCCTAGACAACAAGATTGAAAAACAGATCCTGATCCAAATCCCGTAGCTCTTGGATTTTAGACACCAAGCACTCCTTATTCCCCACAAAGCCTCCAAGAGAAGCTGGGTCTCAGAATGAGTACAAGTGCAATAAACTTCCCACTCTTTGCTAAAATTCAAAGAGACCTTAGGAAACTGGACACTCGAGTCCCACTGTTTCTGGCAAAGCCTGTCTTGCTTTCAGCTTGCAGTTCTTTTGGTTGAGAGGCACACCACATCTGTGTCTTATTCTTTGTGTACACCAATACTTCTTCATTTTCTAGTACTGCCCTATTCCTATTAGTAACCAAAACAGTACGTGTAGTTTTGCAGTTGCTTCTGATTTTGTATCAGAACCTTGTAATTCTAGATAGTATTGCAACAAACTGCAGAACTTTAAAGAAGTAGGGTAGAGTGGGATTTTAACACACCAATTGGCCCCTTATCAGTAATCCAGGTTTTTTCTCTAGATGCCAATCAGTAAACAACCAGCTCAACAGCCATAAACTTCTGTTTTCAAGCAGTGATGCATCCTGCTGGGTAACAACCCTTTTGATACTAAAGATATCTCCTGCCATGTATTCTCCACTGCCAAGCAATGATTGTTGACATAAGTGTTTCATTTAATAAATATCACCAATGTGTATGAGCATGAAGGGATGATTCAGCAGCATCAGGGGCCCTATGGCAGCAGTCCTAACAGGAAGACAGAAGTGATTGCTTCATAGCAAATGAATCAGGCCCCAAACCTAGGACACTTAGAGAAACATCCTTTTTGCACTAAATTGTCATGCCTCAGGGTTGCATTAATAATGATAACATATACAAAAGCAGCAACTTGTTTCTCATCTGTAAAGTGGGGATCATGACATTCAGCACTCTAAAGCCTGTGGGTCTCTGTAAACTCATAACACTAATCAAAGAACCTTTTCCATGCACCATCCTCTCAGCCATACCTTTCTAAAGCTTTTCTTCAGGATAAAAATTATTGAAACTTGCTAACTGCTACTTAGAGCTGACTTGCCTTGGCAGCCAGTTAAACACGTTAAGCTTGTGACCGAAAACTCATAGCCAGTGTTAAGGAACTGACTCTGATCCTAGTATCTCCTTTTAATTTTTGTGTAGAAAATTGGTAACAGATTTCCATGGTTAAATTCATAAAATCCGCTCATCTTTGAACTGCTATGCCAAAAAAATCAGCCTTTTATAGCAAGAATTCTACATGTGTAAATAGCAAGTTACACAAATAGAAGCTTACATTACCGTTCCTTTGGTAGCAAAGAATTTTAATTTATCTATTAGGCTATCATAGCCTGTTATCTAACACACAAAGTTTCTGTGAGGTATAGAAAAATAAAATTGAGACACCAGTTATCTAGGTGTCCACAAATGAAGATAAATGCTGAGACATTTATTCATTCAGGAGGACCACATGCTTGAAGAATAACTCGATTTGCATCTTTGTGGTTATTCATGAATGAAAATATTCAGTGAGAGGAATAAATGTTCACAAAACCTCCCTGAAGAAATCCAAATGTTCCAAAATTTGCTTGTTGGTAACAGATTGATTTGTGGAAGCTCTCAAATTCATGAAAGGCAAGTTTGCCACATAACTACTGGCTGAATTCCAGGGAACCTTAATTTGAGACTGGTTGAAGAATTAAATGGTATTTTAATTATTAAACATATGTGTAAATATAGTGCAAATTATAAATCCTGCCTGTTCCACATTATTTTTTCATTAACTTGGGTTATTATTTCCATACTGTGTCTTGAATAGGTGTTGCTCTGTTAAGTGCTGTGGAAAATGCCCTTTCTGTTACCTGACTCAGGCAGGACTGACCCCACAGCAGACCCCAAGTCTATGGACATTGAATCTGTCCTGTCTGGGAATAAAGCATGAGCAGACAGCAGAGCCAAGTTAGACCTGCAGTGATACTGTGTGCTCTTGCTGGATGAAAATCCTTCTTTTTTCCATTGACTCTGAAATAAATATTTAGCTATATGCCTTTGAGAGTAATGGTTTGTTTGGGTTTATCTTCTACACCATCATGTCACAGTATTTGGTAATTCACATCCCTTGGGGTGGCTTCCTACTCAGAGCATTACACAAAGAATGCATTTTCTGACTAGATTTCCAGTAAATAACCCTGCAGTTCCAGGAGATTGACTAAAATAGCAGCACGCCTGCAGCACAATGCCACTTAAGTTCAGATCTCTCCCTTATTCTGGTTCTATCCTTTTCTGTCTCTCCCCCAACACTAGCATAATTGTCAGTGTCCTCTTCCTGTGAGCATCTTGGTTTTCACCAGGCCCTTCACTAGCTCATCTTTGCCTGCTACTATGCTCCCATGGAATCCTGCACTTTGATTCATGCTTCCAGCCCTCTCCATAGTCATCATCTGCCACCATCACAGTAACAATTGCTGTGTAAGTTCTGCCAATACTGCTGAGTCTGGGGATACCCAGCACCTTTTCTCAGACTGTTAGACAGAAACAGCCTCAAAAGAGAGATCACTCTTAGTAAAGAACAATGACTAAACAGATACTTCAAGAAATTTTTAAAAATCTTCTAATAGATGTAAAATCTTGAAGTGTATCTTTGTCACATTGTTTTATGAGTTGCAGTTGCCACATGTCCTGCTGAATACTGTTTTTTTATTAATTGCAGATGAGTTTTTACCATGCCTAAATCATTGTTCTCACTCTTTATAAATCCTTGATTCTGGTTTTGAATGCAGTTTGGTTCCCAGTCTCAGTGAGTGCCAAAGATTGGAATTATGCATTGTATAATGCATATCTTTTCAGTGTATTATTTTCTAATTCAGTTTAATATCTTAATCTGTGTGAGAGCTAGGAGAACTTCCCATTCTCCACTTCTACCGTGTACTCATTCACTTACTGTGTAAAAACAGGGGAATTTTGTGAAGAGAGGCTGACCAGCCTTTATTTTCGCAGTTCACCCTTTTGACCTTCTCACAGCCCAAATCTAAACAGGTAGCAGGGTCTTTGCAGGATCTTATAAGCAGAATAACCAATGCAGATTTTAGCCCTCTCAGAAAGAATTGGTCAGAAATATATTATCAGATTAGAGGGGAATCTGTGCTGGACAACTCAAACAGTCATGCATCTGAAGGAACATCAGTTACATTTGTTTAGCTTGTAGACTAAATTGGCTCTTGGAGGTGGCCTTAAAGTTTTGCATACAGACACCATGCTTGGTTCAGCCGTTCCTAAAATGCATTGCTCTCCTCGTTTTGTCAGCTAGCATACTGCAGGACAGGGTGCCAGCTGGCTGGCTGACATATCAGGGTGAGTTAGCAATGTGTTGTGAGAAATGTAAGAAAAAAACCCGAATGCTGACAAAACAATTTTTTCCAGTGTTTTTTGCCTCACTTGCCACTCGATTTCCTTGTCTTTCCTCCTTATTTTCCTTTCAGCCCTGAGCATTTACTGTCATTGCCTCTCTTTCCCTGGCCTACCCTGGCAGGAGGTATCACTGAGCAGAAGAGAAGCCTCCCTCTCACATCTGTATAGCTTTACTACTACTCGCTTTTCCAGGCAGTACTTTCACTTACCCCATATTTCACTCTGCAGTGACAGCTTGGCCAGAGCATAGCACATTTTCCAGTCACAGATGTTTCTATCAGATTCATGCCTGCTTCTTGGAGACATGGCAAAAGGAATCTTTTTACTTGTACTTCAACTGATACAAATGATCCCAAACCAATACACAGCAAATTTCTTTATCCTATGTATGTCTTTATGGACATATGTGTTTGCTTCAGTATTTACATGAGGAAAAGCTGATACATAATTCTAATTTAAAAAAATAATAGATATTCCATTAAGGATAAATGACTGAATTTTTAATATGCTCTTTTTCAAATAGCAAGACATTTGAGTACATTTGAGCTCTGGTCTTAGAGTAAGTGACAAAACATACAAGGTCTTGAATTTTCAGTCAGATACTTGTTTGCATAAAGATCTTCCTTTTGTGAATTTCCAACTGTGTCACAGGTCATCCTGCATGAATCCAGTTGTAAGACTGGAACCTAAGATTATTATTTTTTCCACACAAAAACTCTAGCTGACTGATTTTAACTTCTGTAAGAGGGTACAGTTCCATCATAGAATCTAAGTACTCTTTAACAAAAAATATGTGCAGATCTATTGCCAAGAAAAGAAGAGACCAAACTATGAAGATAAGCACAAGGTATTAATAAGGTGCTATTGAAAACAGTTTTCTCAGAACTAGTTACTGATCTGGTCGTAGTGATGGAGTGTTCTCATGCAGACACTGGCAGCAGGTCACAGCAGAGTAACTCAGTTCACATCAGTGCAGCCAGAAGACAGTTTGCACACCTACACTTTCAACATTTTTTTAATGCATGGATTTTAAATACAATGGGAAAAATCAGTTGCTTAGTCTGAGCATATCAACTTCCTTGATCTTTTATTTGTATTCATTAAAAATGTATTTTACTTTCCTTCCTTTCACCATTGCCATACAATGAAAGAGGTGCAGGAGAAAGAAGAGAAGAGAAAGGAGGAGTGTATTTCCTTGGCTAGTCCAACAAGGTGCATTCTAAGAGTTCTTCTGGCAAACCTTCCATGCAAGTTTTACCTTTAGTTGGGATCCAGAAAGCAATGTCCTAGTGCTCCCAGTAAAAGGGTAAATGTCACTTGGTACAGCCTTTCTATACTTGCTGTTATTTCTTCACAGCTGAAGAAATAAGATAAAGTAGAAAAGTAAATTGGTCAGATTTTGCACAGGCACCGTTTCCAAAGAGCAATGCTCCCAAGGAAAAGCAGTGGCTGCACCAGAGGACAGCCCACAGCTGGCATCAGGGTGCTGTGCAGGACAAAAATGGGATGTCTGCCAATTCTCAAACTGAATGGGAGCAAAGCCATAGGTATACAGTCTCTAACTTCCACAGCTGCCAGGAAAGTCTGTGTTACATCAGTAATTCCATAGGTCTCCTACAACCATTCATCCCAGTCTGTATCACAGCTCTGGTTTTAATTGCATCTGAAGTTAACTCAGCAGAAAAACATCTTTGTCCCGATTGATAGACAACTGTTTTCTTCCAGTTTTATGTAACCCTATATCATCGCCAGAAAGAAAAGACAACACCCACCCTCACCAATGTCTTTTCTCAGAGTGTTTCTGGTGCATGTGAGCAAGCATTATAAAGCACTACAGCAAAAACTGTCACAAATTCTTTGTTTCGATGAAGCAATCATAAAGCCTCCGAATTAGCCATTTATATGTTTATTTACTACATGTTTGTTTACATATGTCTGACTTTAATAGATATCCTAATGGATTTTTTTTTCAAATATATTTTTAATGTATAAATAAAAGACAGGATTATCCATTCCTAGCCTAGTTTGACCAAAAAAAAATTACACTTTTTGGCATCTTGTGATCCTGGCAGCTGTACAGTTGTCTTACATGGGAATATAGATGCATGTTTGTCTTGAGAGCTCCCAAATCCCTGCATTCTCCATAGGAAAGAATGGGACAGGAAATTTCTAGGTTACTGGGCTCTTTGGTGCAGATGTCTCTTTTGCTTTCACACGTATTTCCACAGCAAGAGGGGATCCATGCTAAGCAACAGACACAGAGTCTCATTCAGCAATGGTTCTTTTCTTTTTTTGTCTGCTCTAAAATAGTCTGAGTGTTAGGAAGAGTAACAAGCACTGAACTTTTCCCCACATACATTACTCACACAGAGGAATGAAAGTGGGCTGAGATCAGACTCCTTTTTTTTTTTTTTCCTCTTTAAGGAAAACCCCAGGTAAAGTTCAGGTTCCTTCAAATTAGATTTATTATTGGAATCATAAGACCACAATCCAGCAAAATGTACCTGATTTCAGTATAATTTTTTATGCACTTTTGAAGTTAAATATATATTTAAGAACTTGCTTGCTTAGGTGATTAGGCTTGTGACAGACTTAGGCAAACACCTAAATTTGGGGACTCTATGATCTCAGTTCTCATGCTGAGAGCTTTAGGTATCAAAAAGTGCCAAAGACACAGACTTTACATTCTGAAATATTTTACCATATTCTGCAATCCTTAAGTTCAAAGAGAGCTTTTCATCATCAGTAATAAAACGTGATCCATTTTTCCTCTTACACTCTTTCTATTCTGTTTGACCCACATTGCTACAATAAGATACTAAAATGATTCACTTTGCCTTGTCATGTTCCTTTAAGGCAAGAGTATCTAGTAATCCGTGGGGAAGTGTGAGGAATAAGAAGGGCAATGACATGTCCTAGGTGGCATTTGGAAGTAAACCTTCTTCCCCTTGAGGTCCTGTTCTAGGTCTGGAAAAGTCTTTTTCCCTGTAACACAGGTTCTCCTTCAGCCATATTTTGTGCTTTATATCAAAAAACTACAGTAGGCAGAGGCTTACTGTGAGAACCAGAAAATTATGCCTACTCAGCATTTCGTGTAAAAATTTTCTTACTAGAAGTTTGGCTTTTGTTTTGTGATATAACTTGAGGAATAGTGGCTTCCTATTCCTGTGGAATATACAAAAATGAAAGAAAGAGGCAACCAAAGTGGTCAAGATGTAACAAGACCATAGGCACAACTTTTCTGGAGGGTCCAAAAGGCTTGAACTCCTCTGCGGGGTTCTGCCCAAGCAACTGTGGTGCATCAGCCAGCATCCTAAAAATGTACAGGGACCAAAATTTCCCAGTGATTATTGTAAAGTGACTGGCTGAATACAGATTTAAGATGGCCTGGGGAAGGATGCTCAGTGATTTTCAAAAAATAATCAGGCTTTTTGAGGAGGTGAAAAGAGGGTGCCTGGGAGGGAAGGCACTGGCATGCAGGCTTATTCCAGAGTGCACAGGAGAATTGGGAATTCAAAGTGATATCCCTATAGTACTTCAAGGAAAGCACAGTAACAACAAATGCAAAATATTACTGGTTGTCCTAAGTTCTGCATCAGTTGTGAGGCTCTCACTAAAAGAAATTTTAAAACTCATAATCTTTTAGCCCTTCATATTCAATTCTCAAATCAGACACCAATTGAAAGAGAAAAAATGTTACCACTGCTCTATTTACATTAATCCCACTGGTAGTGTCCTATTCCCAGTGACTTCTTCAGCACAATTTTTGCTGCCATTGGTTAAGCCCCATTTGAGACCACACAGGTCTTTCAGTGCTCTGCTGTCTGATTTTCCTGTGGATTATGAGCAGTAGGTTTTGCCTGTTCCGTAATCTGTTCACATATTCTGACAGGAAAATGCAAATTCAAAATGCCTATAAAGAAAGCACTACTTCAGCCCCAAAGCTAAGAAAAAAAGCTCAACCAAACCAAAACAGCAAAACCCCCAAAACATTAAACAGTTGCTGCAGAAATAGCCAATGTTCATATTTTGTACAGGAACAAGATAGTACCAATGTAGAATATTTAAAGCAATATAACCAGCTTAAAACCACTCAAATTTTAACTGATGAGATTTTGACCACAGCATACAATCCCCAGATATGAAATTTACTGAGTATAAACAAGCCAGAAGAAGGGAGAAAACTCCTTGGCGCCTGCTACATGTAGTACACACAAGTGCTGCAGAAATCTGCTGATAATCCCCTTTTCAGTTTGTGTTCACAGCTAAATCTACTTCACTTCCTCTGATACTGAACATTATGCAGTGCTCTGAGGTCCACCACTAGCCATAAATCCCAGGCAGGAAACAGTCTTCAAGTCTAAGGAGGAAAGACAGCATTTCATTTTCTAAAGCCAGCCCAGAGCAACCAGGTCAAACAAAGTTTGGAACTGAAGCTCTCGAAACTCAGGGTATACTTGTGTATGTTTTTCTGCTTGTTTTGTTACCGATTAACCGGATGCAACAAAGAAACCCGTTTTTCTCCCTTGTTTTCTCTCTCTCACTGCCTCATTGGGAGCTTCTCTTTGGGAGCCAACCTCTCCATGAGCCAGTGCTTGAGGTTATAGCTCCCTAACTTCAAGACATCTGCTAGGTCAGGCATACTTGAAGAGGATCAGCTGCTTGCAGCCAGCACATTATTAGCACACTGAGTCCCAGACAAATGCTGAGGGTCTCTCTCTTTCTTTTTCCATCCCTCTAACAAACACAGAATCACATATATCCACATATTGTATTTAAATTTTCTTGTCTTGATCAGAGGTCTGTCTCCAGTGCCAATACAAAGCATTAAATAAAGACTTTGAGCTCTTAAATGCTTGAATAATCAGCTAGAATAATTACAGAAAAAAAATTACAAAACAAAATACTCTCTTCACTTCTGGTGCTAAGTATTGAGTTTGCTCTGTATGGTACTCCTAACTTTCTGAAAAATCACAGAAGATACAAACAAGCCCTTAATTTACTGTGTTGGATACCTGAAAATCAGATTGAAGGACTATACTTTGTGAAAACAAAACTCCTCTTGATGTCTGAAACTCAACATTCAAATCCAGAGACTCTCTAAAGCATTAGCTCTTTATGAAGAGCTTGGTGTCCCTTCTTATTTTCATTATTTAAAACATTTCCGTTATTTCAGTAACAGATGTAAGAAAAAGGCAAATAAATATCCAGTATGTTTTCATCTCTCCAATATCAAAAATGCACATGCAGGAAAAATGTAGTTAGTAAGGAATTATTTCTTCTTTTCAAGTCACCAAAAGCTTGTCCTAGAGCTCCTTCAAGCCACCTTTTTCTGCCCTAAATAAAGTGTTATTTGGAAATAGAACAGCCAGTTTACAGTAAGGAAAAAAAATCTGCCTGGAAAAAAAATACACCAGGCTTGATTCAAGACTTGCACACTGGAGTGCCAGCTTGGCAGCAGTTGAAAGTGCAATGGAATTGAAAGGTTTCCACCTCGCTGCTAAGCTTTAACACAGCATGTTAGATATTCACAGTGCTGTGGCACAGACCTGCAGCCCTAAGTGTACTAATTTCTACAAAGCTTTTGAAACTCTCATTCAGGTGCCTGGAAAAGCAGAAGGTACAAGGAAATTGGTAACATACCCCTCAGGGAGTACCTAAAAGCCAGTCAAAATTGCAGGACCTGTATCTAGGGAATTGCAGTAAAAATCCTTCTATACAGCTCATCTCTTTAACAGAGTTTAGGAAGGAATTGCTAGGAGCTGGATTCACAGCCACTATAGAGCCACCAAGCAGCATTTATCCATATATTGCTATCTTTTTAGCTAAGGTTCAGTCCCTGCTCATCTCCACCAAATCTAGTGTTATGAAAATAAGTAGGAAAAATCATCTATTAAGGACTCTTTTAAGCTCTGTCCACTTTACCCTGTCATCCAATACACTTTATTCTTTCCATGTATACCAAGAACTAATTTCAGTTTTGCACCTATTCTATTCAAGTCTGCTGGCAGAAAACATTAAGGAGGCAACATATACTCAGGTTGATGCAGGCTCTCTACAGGACTCTAAGTCTGCATCTTTTGCAGTAAACAAAGTCTTGCAAGAAAAGTAAGAATACTGCAATGAACAAATATAGAGCAATAATAGTTATATTTTCCATCTCAAAGTATTTCCCCCATATTTTACCTGTTTACATCATAGTAACAAGATCAAAAATTGGTTGAGGTTTAAATTTTCATTGGACAGCCCCTGGGGAAAGCTCTTCTGCTGGCCTGCAGAGACCATGCAATCCCTGCTGAGTGCAGGTGCAGGGGAGCCAGTGCAAACTGTCAGCTTTGTCTGCAGTCCTCTCTCTGCCCCTGTAAGATCAGCACACAGGAAGAGCATGGGGTAATGGCTTTGGTCTGCAGGAGTTTGTCTTTCAGGAACTAGACTGAAAAACATGTCTTGCTAAGTCCAAAACAAGCACCGGGTTTGAACCAAGACACTTCAACAGGGAAAATAAAGCCTTTTATAAAAACATGCTTGCTAATCTATTTGATACCATTTGAGCCTCCAAGAAGTACCAGTCTGAAAGAAAACATATCTTTCATATGCTGACTGTAAGTAATTTTGATTCTGTGTCTTTCAAGTTAGAAGCAAAGTGTGGGGAGCATAGAGCATTTGACAGTTCATGTGGTATTTGACAGTATCATTGTTCATCATCTCCACTCAGTATAAGAAATATGGAATGTTTAGTCTCTTGTGATTTCTTCAGTGGAAGTGAATTATGATCTAGCACTGCCACTTGGTTAGCACATTCATGACAGGGTTATTAACTCATTCTTTAATCAGCTGTGCTCTATCAGATACAGTACTCTTGGATTATACTTCTGAGCAACAAGATCAGAACAGAGTTTGGGTAAAGGTACCACTACTGGCTTAGGGCATTCCTCAGTTGCAAATTGGTGGGGTCTGGAGGAGCTTACTGGCATAAAACTATTTTATGCTAAGCTTGGTTTTGTAGTCTCCTCTGACATCCATGGATGGACCTACCAAGGGCTGGGCTAGCACTTTGTCTGGCCCAGTACAGCCATTCTGGCATGCACATGCCTATATGATATGGTAGTGCTCAGTGAAGGAAATAACCACCTTTAGTTGCAATAAAAATAAAAAATACCAAACTGCAGAGACAGAAATACCATTGCTACTGTTAGATCTTCATTTACAAAATATTAAAGTATTAGGCATGCTACACAATAAAACCAAATCATGACATAGAACCACCTGGCTACTGATGTCAGGCACCATTCAGGATGTGATTCAAGTACTAGGTAGTAACAACCTTAGAAATTCTTTTCAGTTTGTGGAGAGGGAAATAGGCTCACAACTTGTTTATTACATATTCTTTGGGAACAAGGAAAGAGGTGAATTAGAAAATCATGGGGAATATTTTATTTTCAAACACAGATTAGATTTTATTGTTTTTTTTAAAGAGGTAAAAAATTAAGGTTGAGTCTGTGCTTCATCACTTCAAGGGTGATAAAAATGTAGCATTTTTTTAGTATTCAGCATGGTCTGATCTGGTTTTGGAGTTGGAAAGCAGCACAATTCTGTGTCAAAATAACACAGTTAATATTTTTAGCATGTCATCAAACAGATACATAAACCTAAGCATCATGTGCCTCACATTGTTTCTGATTGGATTTACCAGGTGTGCACATTGAGCTGCGTGTCAGCACCATCCTTTTATTTGTCCAAGACACAGAACACCTGGGCGTGTACAGGTCAATGGACAAACACACCCTGCACTCACTTTCTGAAGTATAGGCTCATGCTCAAAGTCCTGTTTACAACATCTGATGAGAAGTCATTCTTAAGCTCTTTTTAATTTCAGCGCTGTCTAAATTCAGCTCTTCTGCGTAAATGTTAATACATACATTAAGAAAAAGATAGGAGTAATATAGCATTAAAAAATCTTTTAAATGTACAGTACAAACAAACCAATGCTCCTGTCTGAATGGTGCATTTTGACCAGTCCTACACACACAGACTACTAAATGACAAAGGGAAGAGACATGAGGGCTCTCTGAGCCTGTCCAGGAGACAGGAAGGAGAAAAAGCAAAGGCACTTGTGCCCTTTTATCATTCCTTAGAACATCAGGTTTCAGCATCACTGGGCTTGGTAAGAGTTTCCTTCAAAGACAATGAATAAGCAGAAGAAGGCCATATCATAGGGTATGAAATTTGGCCAGCAGGTTGCCTAAGGTTTCAAGGATAGATGAATTTTGAACTCTGGTATGAATATATTTTACACTTCGTAGTGAATCTAGAATCAAGCTTGTTGTTTGCTTCTTCTTGAACAGCAGATTTTTCTGAAGTTTTATTGTAGCAAATTAAACTCCACCAAGACTACTTTAGGGGAGGATTTTTGTCTGCAAAACACCCATTCACCCCTCTCAGGAGACATGAATACTGTAGCAAAGAAATTACTGGAGCAGATACCCCTCAATAAAAGAAAAGGCAAGGCACAACCTGGTATTTCTCATGCATGAACAGAACTATCTCATCTACCACCTTTTGATGGCAACAACAGGAACTCTTTTGTAGATTTCCACAGTCTCACAGCCTAACCCCAAGTACGTACATACACGTAGGTGCAATGTAGAAACTTGCTCTAACTCAGAGTGCTGGCAGCCAAACTCCACTAAAATATAGGCCTCCAAACACTGAAGCCCTGCTCTTGGACCTCATCCCTCTGGAAGAATTAATTACTAGGAGGGGTTTGGGACTTTTTTCCCTTATTTTACATTCCCTTGCTCTTCTCTGCTTTCTGGCTTTGCTGGTGAAAATGTGTGCTGCTCTCCCGTTCTTGTTCCCCTTCCCTGATTTCCATGGTTCAGATGTTTGAAAACACTTTTTAGAATTCTGCAAGCTTCTTCCAGCTATGCCAAAGCAAACTTGAACTCACAGCCTTCTGAGGCTTTCCCATCACTGCTGACACTGTTGTGGTGATCTGCCTGCTATGAATTTTTTGCTGGGGTTTTCTGACCATTTCTGCACATCCACCATGTAACAGCTAAATGAGATATGGATGCCAAGGGAAAAAAAAACCCAAACCCCTACCTTGCTTTCCCTTGGTTAGTTACAGAGCTGTTTAAATGAGGAAAAAAAAAAAAAGGAAAAGAAAAAATGGATGTGGAGAAGGGGCAGAAAAAGAGAGAAGCGGTGTGGGCATGTGTATTTGAGGGAGCAAGGAACTGTAAAAGAAGGTGGTCTTTTTACTAAGTACTGTCTCTTTAAAAATAAAACTTAAAAAATACCCTCAGTGTTTTCTTTAGTTTTTTCATTCCTTGGCAGCATCCCAAAGATTTCACTGTCCTTGTCTCCAGCATCTGGAAACCATCAGGATAAACAATAGAGTGCTAGGAACTGGAACCCCTGCCTCAGCTCCCGTGGGACTTCACTCTGGAGAACATGAGAACACAAACCATTGGACACCATGTGGTCAATTACTTCAAACTAACAAATCTGTGTGCCTTCCTATTTTCTGTTTTCCTTGGCACCACATGACCCTTTCACAATGGAACCCAGCTGTTGAAAAAGCCAGACGTTTTCTTTTTTAACCTCTTGCTTGCTTCTTTACTTGCTTTCTGCAGCAAGCTGAGGGTTGGCACATACCCTAGGTAGAAGCGTCCCGCTTATTAAAATCCTGGCTGGCTGTAATGTTTGCCTGTATTAGTCAGCAGAGAGGCTGAGAGTATTAACTTAACAGGATCATACTGCAGTGAGGACTCCACAGGTGGTCCTGTGTTTTCTGGGTTTCCTGACATTGCATGCCAGGACTTAAAGCAGATACACCAGGACACTTTTATAGCCTGCCTGTTTTGTGCAATCAGTAATTGCATGTGCAGTTGTGACCTACTTTTTAAAATTTGTTCCTAGTGCAGGTGCTATATTGGCAGCTGCAAAGAGCTTAAGTCATCTCAAAGCCAAAGGCTGTTGAGGGGACCACCCCCTTCTAGTGCTGTGAAATAAACTTTGCTCTGGATTAGCCATATTTGTTCCAGCACTAAACCTGGTGTCACAAAGCAGAGGCTGATGGGTTCTTGTTCTTCCCAGCCTTCTGTTTCAAAAGACAATATTTGAACTGTGGGAAACAGTGCAGTGTTACTGACCACACACAAGCCAAGACTTCTATACTGTATTTAGATGCATCAACTTATATGTGTGGTTTACTTTCATTAACTTTCTTCAGTAAAAGGGGATGTTGCATGGAATGGACTTGTGCAAGAGATTTAGGACTTCAGCTTTAAGTCACCTTTAAAGTTGCTGAACATCCCTAGCACACACTAAAGAAAAGCAGCTGACATTTCATGTATAAATAATCAATCATACATGCTCCTAGACTGACAGCTTGATTTCTGGGAGAAAGATAGGTACATGTTCAATGCTATGCCTAAAAGACTGGAAAAAACAAGGATGTGCCATGCAGTTGGATCCTCACAGCTGGAAGTCCACTCAGAGATGTGGCTTTACCTGTCTTCTGGGACTCAGCTTCAGCACCCCTTACCTCAAACAGGTGATTGCTTCTCTGCTGTGCAAAGGCTGCTCTGTTAGTTTGTAAAGGTCAGGGAGTTGGCACCAGTGGAGTCAGGAGCCTTGTGCAGGGTAACCAGATTCACAGTGGCAGCTATTTCCATCAGAGCCGTATCCCAGAGTGGCAGGGCTGTCACACTGACTGGGTCCAGCCTTTCTCCACAGGCTGCTTGGTGAGGCTGCCCTTGCCTCTGGATACAGGAGGGCTTTTCTAGGGCTTCACTGGTCAAGTCCTGACATCCTGGTTATACACTGAGCACTACACACATTATTCATTTCTAGGTTGCTGTGTGGAACTGTACTGCCAAATTTTCATTAAGGTTACAGAAATCTGTAGATACTTTGGACCCTGTGAATTTATTTCCATTTAGAGCAGGCAGTGGAGTTCCTTTATAATTTTTTTCAGCCTCTTTGGATTTATATGTAAAACTTTTTCACTGGAATGGCCTCACATCAGAACACAACCCAACTAACACAAACAAAACGAAACATAATAATAATATATATGTATCTGCTGTGAGCTGCAGATATCAATATTCGTGAAAGCTGACAATTTTAAACTTAAAAGGCAGATGTATTGGATAGGCTGAATAAGCAAAGAATGCTTTAAAACCTTACCTGCAAGCTTGTTAAAGATATGCTGCTGAGCCTAAAACTAATGAGATAGATGCCTGGAATTGGTGGAATCTTGTTCCTCCTCTTTCCATAAAGTACAATATATATTTTGTGTACACTTTTAAGTTATATTTCTTTTAAAAGAGGTGAAGATGAATCATTAAATGGATATGCTGAAGGAATTTCTACTGCAGGATCTAAGAATTTAGCCATTTTGTAGCCAGTAGTATTAATATGGTTTTTTTATTAATCCCAGGTCCAGCCTATAGCTCAGCAGTAATACTAGGGAAGTTTTTTTCCCTTTTCTGCCAGTACCTTTTGATCCCAAATGTCTGCAGAATTGATTAACGTGATACTGAAAGGGCAGAAGTGGTAGAGGGAAGGGGAAAGTTAGCAGTAGCAACTTAAACAGCACAGTACATGCTTAATCTTTTAATATTTATGAATGAGTTGGTTAAATGTATGGCAAAAGTTCAAATCAATTTACTACTTCCCTATGTGAGCATCTTGGACAGCTTCTTGTCTGGCTGACAGATATTCACAGAAGTATAGATACAGTTCTTTACAGAAGGTTCTGTCTGTAGCAAGAAATGCATGTAATACAAGAGTGAAGGGAGCCTACCGTAACTAACTGAAGCAGTCCCAGTACAAGTTGGGTGCAAGCCAGGACAAATGAAACCACTATAATGGCACTGATGGATGACCTCGTTCCCATAATGAGGAGAGAACACATCCATTCTCTTCATCCTGCACCTCTTTAGCATTTGACACAACTGTCCATGAGATATAGCTGTTCCACCAGGAAGAGGTGACAGACAGCCAGAGTGATGTGTTAAGATGGGTTCAGTCTTTTTCAACAAGAACAGCACTCCAATAGTTGTTCCCCTTCCCCAGCTCAGTGTTGTGACATTCCACAAGAATCAGTTTCCCTCTGGTCTCTTACAGAATCTGTGTGTTTGCATTTACTAGGTAGGAAAGTTGCACTTAAATGCCAGCAATACGTCTATGTGTGACACACAGAGCACAAGCTGGTTTTGATGCCTGCAACTGTATCACTCCTACCTAGTGAGCCTGTGTCGGGTGGGGCAAATTGAATTCAGGGATGAAAAACAGCTGCTTGAAGGTGAACAAGAACAAGAGCTGACACTGGCAGCCAGAGGACAGAGCTTTTGGAAATGTTTTAGGACTAGTGCAATTTGAAGATTGATCAAATTTAGTCACTTTTTTGCAGCTGTTGTGGTATTACTCCCCAAATCTAACTTGTCTTAATTCTCAAGGAATGTTTTTCTGTCTCTTGAAAATGCTGCAGTTATCCACTCTTTGCTGAGGCTGCTTTACTGCTCGAGTGCAATCCTGTGTACCTGACTATGATGCCTACACCTCTTAGGAAGCTAAAGGCATTCAAGTATAGTGCAGCATGCATCTCCAGCAACTCAGGAGTCAGCTTGTGTTCTGTAGCTTTCCACAGAACAGACGTACAGGCTGAATCACATGCTGTGATCCTACAGACATTTGCACTGTGTTCATATTCTAAACAGCTTTGATTATTTGGTCCACAAAATCCTCATCTACAAGTTGTTTCATAAACTGGGATATGTTATCTGGGGGTACCCACCTATTAGTATCACAAAGAATTCCATAAGCACTCATCACCAAAGGGCAAAAACCTTTTCAATGGAAAGTTTCCTTTGTCTTCAGGAACATGGGCAACTCAGGAACTGAGGATTCCCACAAGCCTCCTCAAGTACATGGTGTGCACATTTTAAGCTTGTGTTCAAGTAAACATGTACTGAAATATATATGTGTGCAATATATTTAAAAACTAGAAGTCCTGTTTAGAACAAGATTCCCACTGCAGTAAAGGAAAGGAGGAGAGATGTACTACTGGAAGTGCTTTAGTCTTAAAGCTGATTATACTGGAATAACAAACTTTATGGGATACTTTCTTCCTTCTTTCTGTGAATCTAAAGGACGCATATCTTATTGCCAGTTTTGAATCAGCACAGCATGCAGAACACTTCAGCTCTTGTGATCTCTTTCAATGTATTAAGCAGCGTGTTTAAAATGAGTTAATGTTTGTCTGTGATTGCTCCCTACTTAAAGGAACCTTTTTCCACTGGTCAAGAGCATTTTTATTTTCAGTCAAGTGTGGGAAAGCAATTGCAATTCTGATGTTGTACAAGAGATAAAAAGGCAAATTTTCAAGTTCCCAGAAAGTTGTTAGAGTTGAAACAAAAAAACAATCTATGCTCATTTTTGGTTTGAAATACAGAAAAGCCCAAGCCAATGTGCAATATTGTTCCATCTCTTGCAGTTTGTGATCTATTGTGATCTCCTGCTCATTTTAAAATGAAACTGGTAAATCATTAATTGAAAACAGTTTACTAGTGCAGTTTTGTGTTTAAAAATAATTTGCAAGTTGTATACAGTCAGATTTCTGTGACTTTTTTCATTAATTGCTACAGCTTGTGCATCTGTTTCTACAATAGATTTTAACTTAAATAAGTCCATAAGCCACATTTCCTGCAACTCCTTACAGTACAATCCTACATATCACCACTTCTGACAGATCACAGACTATAAAGTTATGTTTCTGCCTCATGGGGCTGAGTTATTACTAACCACCGAGCTCCATAGAGATGAGTCTGTTTATCATAATGTGACTAAAAAGAGCAAGCAGTCAGGGTGGAGAAGAGTGCTGAGGAGGGAGAGGTGTAACTGGAAAGAAAGCTTCATTTGTAGATGACAGAGCACTGCTTTTCTACAGAGATTAATGACTTGGAGGAGATTTTACACATCCTGTTTTTCCTCCACTGTTCGTTTTTAAACATCAAGAACACTGATCCTAAGAGAAATAAAGAAGAAAAGAAGAAAATAATACAGAAGAGCATGAAAGTTACAGCTGAGAAGGAAAAACCATGAAAACAGAGAACTGTTGATTAACTACCTGTGAATTCAGACTCTATGATGGTCATTTCATCCCATTTAGTCTCCTGTGTTCAAAAAGAGAACTGACTTTGGCTGCTGATCATCAAGGAGGATGTGCACGTAGGCAAGACTGGAAGAACTGCTTGTATTGCTCACACCATTTCTGCCAAGGGGAAACAGGGCACCAAAGTCATACCTGCCTTCAATACTAGTGAGCATTTCAGAAGCTGATTCTCATTCAGATGTAATGCACAAACTTTTTTACTTCCATTTAACTGACTAAATTTCCAACCATCTTGTTCCATCCAACAAGTGTATGTTTTGTGTCTATTTTGTGACATCAGATCTGCAACACTAGTTGTCAGAGCATTCCTTTCAAAATCTGATGCTGCACACTGAAATTCCTGTTATGAAAGGACCAAAGGAACGCAATGTATGTAATGTGGGAGGAAATGGCATTCAGTTTGCTGCTTCTGTAGTCAGGTACCACAACATACTGGGATTTTGGGTCTTGGTTTAGACAGTGCCACCTGGTAACTCTGGTTCAGCTAATACCTGGGCTTCTTTGTTTTCAAGTACCTGTTTACATGACAGAGTACTTGGCTTAGGAAAAGCAAATGTGCAGTCAGTACAGATGCTGCAAAAGGAAGTTCATTTTCACACTGGTCAACATGGTCACAGGCCCTTTCCTCCTACTCTAAATCTTTCTATGGTAGTACACGATTTAGTCCAGGAATTTCAAGCCAGCCATAGGACATCAGTATGCCTTAGGTTTTTACTTTCTTCTGCAAACTCTACCTTGTTTTCAGTCTAAGGGGCTGTTTGGCTCTCTCCATCTAAGGGAATGAAAATATCCTTTGTTTGTGGGGCTATTAGTCTCTATCTGAATGGTCTGAAGAGAATTACCATATTCAAATTAGTGCAAAACTCAGTGCTCTAAAGCTTTTATTTATTTATTGCAGCAAACAGGTTTGTGAATAGTCTTTATTTCTTGGGCAAAAGAAAAGTTCTCCATTATTTATATGCCCTTTTACTGGCAAGATTCAACTTTTTCCTTTTGTCCTTCCTATTTACTAGTGCAAATACTAAAACAACCTGCTCCCAGCTGTTGGAAGCCCCACACTGTCCCTTTCCCCTGCCAGGAATGAGCAGCTGTTATTGTGCACAACACAGGCACTGCAGGATCAAATCCAGGGAATCTTGATCACCGCTTTTCTAGGGAGAAGTTTTGAACTGTAGTTTGAAAAACTCACTGCCAAGTAGGAGCTTCATGTGCAATTCTACTTCTATTCTTTGTTCATCCATAATGCTGGTTAACAGAAGAGGTATTAGGTGTTTTCTCTTGGTTAAACACTTGTAGTATAATCTACTTTTAGCTGAATTAATTGTTTGAGAGAGGGAAATGCAAATCCTAAATTGGCCCCACACACTTCAGCAGACTATTGCTAAGTTGTGGTTGAAAATAATTTCTTCTGTAAGTTTACAAACCTGACTTTGCTGTAACAGCTCTGCCTTACATTTTCAGCATAGCTCTCAATATGCAGTGTTAAATGTATGCTTGAACAGAGTCCCAAAACAACTTCCAGTGAATACAGACAGTAAGAATGTTTTCCAAAGCAACATCCTAAGCGAAGTTATGCAAGTTTGCAGTTAAAAATCTGCAAAGTTATGATTGTGTTAGCTGGGGCAGACCACCCAGTTTTTATGAGATCACTTGAGGACTGCCACAGCCCACAGCAGTCACCTGAGCAGAAGCTGCAGTGTGTGCTCCTGCCTGGCTGCCTGCAGGACAGCAGCACCCAGCAAGCAGGGCCTCTTTCTCCTCCCCAGGGGTGATGGGGGCATAGCCATGTTAGGACCTGCAGTCTAGGCAGACAGGTACCTGCAAGTTACCCCAGTGACAGATGTGTACAGGGACCTAACAGCAGCACCCCCAATCTTGTGTCCTCCACGGTACCCTTATGCACCAAGCCAGTCCTGGTGAGCCCTTCTGCCTGCAGAGCAGTGCTGCCCACTGACAGTGCCTGTGCAGCCTGCAGAGATCACACTTGTAAAATCTGAACTAATAATTTCAAATAGCTCTCCTCCTTGGTTAAAAAAAGTGCTGTTAAATGCAGATCCATCTGCACTCCGAGATGGCTACAAATACCTGCAACTTTTCTACTAACAGGTATGAATACTGATATTGGAAGTGCTCCAGTTGTTTGCAGGCACTGTGAAACAAAGCAGGTCAGTTTAAAAGCAGAGTTCAAAAGCAGAAAAGATTTTTGCAGCTGTTGTTCTGCCCTGGAATTTGTTGTGCGTATCTCCTTTTTGGGAACATTTCTTTGTTTCACGGTGCCTTAAAAAACATACTGTCATCACAACCTTCTTGCCAAGTACCACTCCAAGCTGGTTATTCACTGCTGCCCTTTTCCCAAGTCAAACCATGCATTTCTAAAACATTTCTCACATTGAAGGGAAGCAACGTGCTCAATCTTAGGCCAACCTGTGAGGTAATCAGCTGACCTTCATTTCCTCTATGTGAAGCAATGAAACAACAGTCTCATAAGAGAACTGGAAGGTAGTCCCTGTGTGGTTACAGTTTTTTGATATCAAGAGCTTTTTTTAACACCTCTGGTTTGACAAATATACTCAGATCATTTAACTGGCACAAACTGCAAGATGTCATAGAGAGAAATTAATTGGGAGGCAATCCCAATTTAGAGACTCAATTTTTTAGAATAAAAAGTTCAGGTAAGTTCTTTTGTATTTCCCTACCTATCCCCACTTACATGAAACTGCTACAGGTTTTAAGCTTTGTAAGTTTTTTATAAAATAGCACTGTGTTGAATAATTTGATAAAGCCTGAGGAAAACAGCAAAAGGACAGGATAGGCATAGTAAAAAATGATCTCCATTCCAGTTCACATGCATCTACAGTGATATTCTGAACCAGCTACTAGATCATGAACCTAAATTGAATAACACCGTGTGATCAGTGATGGCAAATTAAATAAATTCTGGAGGCTGTTCTTAAAGTTTTTTCAGAAGTATTAATATGTTTAAGTTTACTGATATCATGTGATAAAACGCAACGAATTTTATGCCATTTCACAAGTCAAACAAAAAGCAGAGAATTAAAACTACACACATAGACATCACAACTACTATTTTAATTTTAAAACACTGTGGTCCCACCCCGCCTTCTAGAGAAGATGACTATTTTGATACGTAATATTTTAAGAATAATGCCCACTGAAAAAAATTAGTGAAAGAGCACAAAACAATGTTGAGTGTTGGAGAAGCTGCTGAGATAGCACAGGTATGAATTTCTGACTGCTGGGTACATCTATATCTGCAAGTTTATTTGGTATTAACACTTCCTTGCTACACTGCAAATTACAGTGAATGCATAATTCCACGCTGTTTTCTTACATCTCTCTCCTTCACAGGACACTGTTATGTTTCTATTTTAGTTCACTGTGTCTGTTCACTACAGATGATGTTTATTACAGATTATGTCTATAGTCTTTAAATTATCTGTCCACACACACTGGAGAGTTCTCTTTACCCATTCTTGACATATTTCTAAGCAGAAATATATTTGTTCCACTGTTTTATACCTGGTGGGGAATTAAGGACAGGCAAGCTAAGGGATTTTTAAATACTCCTTTAGCTGATGTTAAAGACATGACTTTAGTTGATGCTGTTAAACTCAAGTCTTAAGGGATGATTTAGGAATAAGGCACTTACCCACAGATAATTTAGAGAAATTCCTTTTATATTGCTTATTCAGATAACAAGAAGAATGAGGAAGCCTTTGCTGTTTATATCCCAATTTCATGTGCAGAACCACATCCTTAAAAAGGAGTGGGTGGTGGGCAGTCTCTAAAATGATTTCTTGCACATATTTCCCTGATTACATCCTAGCAGCACAGAATGGGTTGCCCACAGCCCAGTCCAACAGCTGTAGCATCTTGTTGTACAACCTAAGCACCTCCCACAACCATCAGAGTGGATTAACAGCGACATGCTTGACATGTATTTCTTCCTTTTATTTTCAAGGAGGAAGTGGAATGCCTTAGAACACAATTTCTCCTCCAAGCTGGCTTGGCTACTCCAGCATCTAGGAAGGGGTCACCTGAGGCATTATCCTACTGTCCCAGTCTTCTCTGCCAATTTCCATTCTCAGTATTTAGTATGAAGCATTACAGATGAGCCCTCTATCAATATAGTATCAAAGTGAACTGTAACATTCACCATTATAAGGAAAATTACCTATATGTGCTGAGTGAATTGTATGCCTCATGCTAAATATACATAACACATACTCTTTTGTTTCTGTTCACCCATGGAAATTAAATGCCTAATGAATATTCTTCTCTTTCTGTATCCTTTTCTTATTGCTGCTGTTATTAACCCCACATTTAGAGTAATTATATATTATGATGAAAATGTTTCAGTTTCTCAAAACTGATTCAAACCCCATTGTCCTTTCCAATACCTCACATATTGGAAGCTATTTAGTAGCTTCTCTTCCTGAAGACCTACTGAGTTTACCCTAGAACTTTCACACAGATGATTTATTACTGTGAAGAGTTAGCAAAATGCAAAGCACAGGCTGGAACTGGTCTCCACCCCAAAGGTGCATTTCCATACCAGCAGATACACTGTATAATTTTAGAGTGCTCTGTAATGGGAGCAAGTGGGAAATAGCCCAAGGCATGTTTTTAATGGCCCACAAAATTAGTTTAACTTTTCGCTAAAACACAGCAACTTCTTTAGTGAGGTATGTTTTAACAGTCTCATTAGAGGACAATTTAAAATAGAAAAATAAGATTGCCTGAAATCAAGCCTTCCAAGACCTGCATTGCAGCTGTCCTCATAACACAAATACCCCAGGCTTAATAACCTCTGTACATCATCCCGAGTATAAAGAGTTTTAAGTGAGCTCAGTGCTTGTGTTCAGATAGTGGGTAATACGATATTTACAAAACCAGTGGATCTGTTTTCAATAAAGTGGAATATTTTTGGTTACATCATGCTATCCTGAGCCATCTACTTTAACTCAACAGCAAGGGCAAGAGGAACAAATGCTGTTTGTGAGGAGTCTGCTGTCTCATTGAGCAAACTGTCTAAAGGGCTCTAACTCTTCCGTTGGTTGTTGTTCATGTATTTGTCACCAGTGGAAACGTCTACTGTCCCTCAGCATACTTCAGGGCTTACTAGGATGTCCAAGGAAGAGCATGCTTCCCCTCCTCTGTATTGCTGCCTCTCACTGGTACCTTTTGGAGAGCTCAAGCTCTCCCCTAGGGCTGGCAAGAGCCTTTTATTTCTAGGTGTTGCACAGGAGACAAAAGTATCGGATATTAGAATAGCTGCATCTATGTGTAAAGTAAGTGTGAAGATAAATCCATTTCTTGTAGTTTAATTTTGTCCAAGAGTGAACAGAGCTGAGCAGAGTAGATTGTACAATTGCTAAAGATGGCACTGCCCCAGAAGAAAGGCCATTTATTGCTGGACATCTGTCCTAAAAACTAAACCTGAACTTGCCCCACAACCCCAGCTGAAGATGTGGTCAACACAAGACAACCCTTTCTCCAGTTCTGCCAGACCTGAAGACAAACAGCACCTCCTGTAGAGTTCGACAGAAGACCATTTTCTGTCCCCTCGAAGGGCTTTTCCTGGGGCCCTGTGCCTGTCTCCTGCTCAATGAATGCTGTCTTTGTACCCACCGAGTTGACAAATGCCAGCACTGCAGAATAAGGATGACATTTCTGCCGTGGTATTAGGGCTGAAAAAGGGGATTATTCCGGGCAGTTGGGGCCAGGATGCAGCGCACGAGGGAGGCTGCGCGACGCCGTTGTTTGTGCTGCGACAAGGAGGCCCTTGAAGGCCGCGGCCAAGGCCGAACACAAGACCTGTGTGTGGGGAGACGTGCGCGCACAGCCGGGGCAGTGTCCCCAGCCAAGTCCCCGGCCTCGTGGCACACCTGTGTCAGCTTCCTCCCCAGCCCTCCTCATTATGCCCGAGCGCACAAAGAGCCAGCTGCGCCGGGGCCGCCAGCCCGCCGTGCTGGCCCGGCCGGGGCCACCGGAAACCAGGACCAGCCACCTCTTTTGTTGCCTTTCCAAAATCGAGGGTTTGTTTTGAGCCTGAGGAGGATAATGAGCCTCTCACCAGGCACACACTGAACTGCACATCCCCCCAAAATGCAGAGCGGATAAAATTGACTGGTCCTTGGAAAGACTGAAAAAAATAAATCAAGGGGCTAGAAGACTTTTGCTGTTGTGCCAATCTCCTCACAAGAGTCTGAATCCACGGCTTACCAGAACAGCACAACCTTAAACAATACTCCTTGATTTGGAAAAATAACACTCAGAGACCTTATTATACATCAGGTGTTGCTGACTTGTTTCTGTTCATGTTCTATTTTATCATTCCATATTGATTTTTTTTTCCTTAAATCAGTAACAGTGCTGAAGTAATCCCATATAACAGAGAGGAGTACCTTCATATGAAAAACAAAATCCAGGACTCCAGATAAGGTTTTCTCAATGGTTTGAAATTTTTTCCCCTCCAAGATCAAGGCAAATTCACTTGTACTACATCCCTGAAAGCAGAGCAGGCATGAATCTATCCTTAGACTAGCATCTGTCAATGGAAAGAGTACCAGGACAAAACAGGAAAGGGGAAACAGTAGCAAAAGGCATAAAGAACTGCACATCTCCCTTCCCCAAATCTTCATCCAACCTCTCCAATCATCTTCTGCAGCAAACACCATGACAAGCATTTTACACTAGATGCTTCTTGCACAATACCTTTTTAAAAATGAATAATTTCTTAGCCTTGAGCAAACAACAGTGAGACAGCACTAGTAAATATATTTTCCTGTGGGCTGTTCACTGTGGCAAGAAGACTGCCTTAGACTTAAGAAACACTAAGATGGCCTTGGTCACAAATGTGGTCCCATGACAAGAACTGAACACAGCACAAAGCCTTGCCATCCCTTCTGTGCCCTACAGCCCTTTGGTGGATCCCCTGCTCCCATGAGATTTCAGTTAGAACTTGTATTCTTCCTTTCTATTGTTTAATAACGAGCTTTTCACTTCACTGGCCTGTGGATATTGAAACTATCTGCTACAAAAGTACAAAAGTGGGATCAGATATTTTGAACAGGGTAATGAATTTCTAAAATAGAGCTAGAAACTTAGGAAAACACTGTTCCTAGTCATGTGGAGTACCTGAACAGCTGTCCTTCCCATGTGCCTGCTGGTGCAGTGTGTTATTCACTAGTAAAAGAGATACCTAACTTGGTAGTGGGGTCTGGTGTTGGCTTGTTTTTTCCTGAAAAAAAAATTCTTCCTTTGGGTAGAAAGATTTACTCTGTAAGGCGTGTTCATACGCCAATCCATGTTGAAGAACATGGAACTACCAGCTGGCCTCAGGCCACTCTCCTATTTTGGTTCAACTGCTAGCAACAGGTCTGGGGTACTGCCAATATCATATGGTCCAAGCTGTCCAGTGTGAGATTATGGTGAAATGTGTCCTCTGGTGACAGCTACTGCTGTGTACACAGGCAAGAAAATGTTGACTTTCAGGAAGTGAAATTTTAGGTATCCATGATAAGGAAATGCTGAGAGTGCCTTTGACAATAAATTCTTAAATATAGGAAATGCCATTGGTGCCACCGGACAACAAAATGTGAAGATTGCAAATGGCTGATTAATTTTGCTTTTTAAAGAAGGACCAGGCAAAGCAGTAATAAAAAAATCTGGAATAGAAATGTCATCTACTTGCGTGAAAGGAAATGGTGCTTACAGCTCGCTTGTTTAGACAGTTCCCTTTTTGTTTCAGTTTTCTGACTATATTCTGTTCAAAACAGCTTCCATCCAAAATGTTTAACAGCAATGACTATCTTATACAGAATGGGCCTAAAACATAGGTGTTCAAAAGACTTATGGTACAGCCATGCAGCCTCACGAGTCAAATATGAGTTTCCTATTTCAACACAGAAAAAATTTTATTTCTCTCAAAAACTCACACAACATCCATGGTCTGAGTCAACCTATGACCTTTTTGTTTCCCAGGAAGTTTCAGATAATTGTTCTCTTGGCTTATTTTATGACTAAATAGAACAAAATTATTAGTTATTAAAAGACAAAGAGTCAATTAACTAACAGAAGGCAGAATCTGAACAGTAGAAAAGACTATAAATTTTATTCCTCTTTGTTGTGTAATGGTCACCTCCTAGATGCCACTTTTCTCCATTAATTCTAGCTAGAACTCTGATGTGTGAAGTGCTCTTCACCCAACACTGCCTATGTTGTCCTCTTACCCTCTATACTAATAGAATACCTATTAGTATTCTCACTCTGTACTTACTGGTTGCACTCCATCCTTCCTCACCTTCAAGGTACTACATATTTCTGCATGGGATTAAAAAAGACACTACAGAGGGAACCGGTTTGCTTCAGTTTGTTTTCATGAGAATTTCAGTAAAATGCTCAAAGTTCTTGTAACACCACAAACAGGAACTATGAGTCTTACAGAATGGTTGATAAAGTCTGGCAGCTGCTGATGCTGTTCTTGGGGAATGACAAGTGAGTCTGTAGATGATTCAAGTTAGCTTTGCACAGAGTGGAAAAAAAAACCAGTCAAGGAGTCCAGTGGAAAATACAAATACAACTGCAGGAACAGGAGGCACTGAGAAGGGAAGGGTAGAAGAGATTAGAGGTGTAGATTCCTACTGTATTATCACAAACTGCACAGCAAAGGGTGGTTGCCTGTGGGTCGTCTAAAAGTATGGGTGTGTATGCCTATATGCTTTCACTGCAATTCCATGGCCATATTTAAAACACTGACACTTTCTGATGCATTTCAGTTAAGATGTTAAAAGCTTGCTCTTTCACCATGGGGAGAACAAGCTACCATAGAAGAAAACTGTCTGGGAGTTCCTCCCAGGCACCTCTATGTGCATGGGTGGCCAGAGCAAGCAAGGAGCACTCAAGCAGTGTCATGTACATGAACCAAGTCAGGTAGCTGGGATTTGATGGCTCTTGAGGTAGATGAACAAACACATGGCTGCTCTGGTCAGAAAGGGTGGATTTCTAAGACTTTCTTCTATGCAATATGCTCATGTATGGCCAATATTTCTAGAGGAAAGAATACTGGGACAAGAAAAAAGTCCCCTTCACATTTATGCAGTTTACATAGCAGCATCTGAAGTCGTGTTTCATTTTTGGGCTATGCATAGCATGTCTTTTTCCAAGCTCAAAAAGAATGCTGTAATTTAAAGCAGGCTGACTCAACTGGTGTTTTTGTATGTCATCTCATAGACAGCATGGCAGGGGGGAAGGTGGGGGGAAGGAGACTGAGGTGGAGAAAAGGAGGGCGGTTGCTCATCTGGTCTTTATTTCCTTTCCCTGTTTCTTAATAATTCAAGCAAAATGCCCGTTCCAGCCAGAAGCAATGACACTCTTGCTGTGGTATTTCATCTTGGAAGAGGACAGGCCACAGCTTGTCCTGTGTGCTGGTGTCCTGGGAGCCTGTGCCACTGCACTGCTGTGGGGTGGGGGAGGTCACAGGGGCAGGTAGTCCTTATGCTGCATTTGGTACAGGGGGAAGCTTTCTAAGAGGGCCCAAGCTTCATCTTTTGCATAAAGAATTTCCTAACTGGAAATCCTTACAACTGTGTAGGTACTTGCCTTACCTTCTGTTGGTTTTTTTTTAAATGAGGTATCAATGGAGATGCCACCAGCAGATAAATGAAAATGACAGTTCTGACTGCTTTAACCAGTTACATTTTAGAGATAACAAACTGAACAAAAACATCCATAAGCAAAGACTTTATAAAAAATGGCTCAAAGGGGTGAGGCCAGGGTCACCACTGGCAGGCCTATAGCAGTCCTTGTTCAAAACTCCTGCTTGAGAATTGTATAACAAGATTCGTGCATACTTCTCACTTTTGTAGTAACAAACATTGATTAAATTCTCAGAATGTGAGGTACACTAGCACTGCCCATACTTCAGATGAAAATTCAAACATGGAGAGATCAAGTAACTTGCCCACAAACCAACAGAAAGAGCTGTAGTCAAGCCAAGAATGAAACCCTGGGCTTGCAGGGGCCCAGTCCTGTGCCTTAACCACAAGATCACATTACTCTCATGATCCTGCACTCTCCTGCTGGAATTTTCTTACTGTAGTTATACCTGTTCTCATGGAGTGTGTGGGATATGCCATGAACCAGGTCTTAAATCCTTAAGGATTTAGCGGGTAGTTGAAAGAGATCCTGTCCCTTTCAGAACAGAAGGAAGGAAGAAGGCTGAGTTCTCCTAGAAACATCCTTTCCCCTGAAACTTGCCCTTATCATCTGAACAATATTTCCTTTACTTTCCAAGACTTGTTTTGAAGAGATAAAACCTTTACATGAGCAAAAACATTTCTAATTCAGGCTAAAAGAAACCCAGCATTATAATAATTCATACACATATGAATGGAACAAAAAAAAAAAAAGGAAAAAAAAAAAAAAAAAAAAAAAAGTGTGCCGGTCCAGAGACTGCAACAAGCAAAACAAAAAAATCAGAGCAAAACAAGCCATTTCCTGAGTGGTAAATTGCTGAAGTTGCATTTTGTATTGCATTGAATTAAAATATTATCTGCTTTGCCACCTCCTTCTCCTCCCCACCTCCCAGAGCAATCCTTTCCCCTGCACACCCTTTGCCCAGCCTGTAGAGCACAAAGCACTCATCCTTTGGTCACTGTCAGAGCTGAGGACAATGATTATGCAGGAGACTGCATACAAACTGGATAAAGTTCTTAAAACATTTTTTATTAATTAAGGATATTAAAGTATCTGTTGTATGAGTTTAAACTTGTGGGCTGAAAACTGTGAGTATGGGAAAAGTATTTTGGAATGATGCAGTTTCATATAAAAACTAAGCAAGAAATTAATGTTATTTTTATTTATATGAACATCAAAGATACTAATTGGAATAAAATTTTTATTCATTGTAATATCCTTGTTAATGTCATCCAAGTCCTAAAACAACTATACCTCAAATGAAGAAGTACCTTAACATAAAGCAGTCATCTCCCCTGACATCCTAGGACTTCAACACACTGTGTTTCTAAAGAACAAGTGAAAGTAGCAGATTCCCAAGCTGAAATTTCTTCTTAAGATTACTGATATATTAAAGTCCCTCCCCAACTACTTCCAGCAAGTGTAGTGGAGCAGATATTTGGCTTGGAGGAAAGCCACAACAGGTCTAGATTTACAAAAGGATAAAGGCACCAAAATCTATGGCTTGTCATACAGCAGGATTTTACAGTGCCAGTCACGCAACAGAGAAACCTCTCTCTCCTCAGCATCTACAGGGCTCTTTAACAAAGGCATTTTCTCTACTCCCCTCTGTAAATTGACACCAAAGTTACATGAAGCTGCACCCAGTATAAGATTAAGCTACAGTAGTTCATGAAGAGCAAGTACTAAATGTTTTGGAAATTGCCATGTCTGCAATTAAATTTCCAATGTAGTTTTCAAACAGTTCAAATAGTAAGGACAACACTAATATTTTGCATAGAGTTGGAAGAGAGAAAAGCCTCAGATTCTCAGCTGTAACACACCAAAAAACAACACAAACTCTATGGTCACCCCATAAATTGGAAAATTCTCTGATCCAAATACTCTTGAAAATATGCTTTGACCAAATAGTAATGTACCCAGTCTAGCCTGGACAGGTCTATGTCCATGTCTGGACCTTAGTCTTCCCATGCAGCTTTTTTACCTGGACACTTAATAAGGAAAGAAGTACCATCACAGAATCAACTGGAGATCTGTAGCTTCATCTCATCATTATAATTTAGTCCACATCTTTTCTTCAGGTAGAAAGTTTGTATAAACACATCTCAGAACAGCAATGAAGCAGAAAGCAGCATACCAGTTGTTGAATTTGGCTCCAAAAGCACCTGCTGCTCACTTAGATTTGGAATAGAATTGCTTTTAATGGCATCTGTCTGCCTTCCCATCTGTTCTGAACAGTCTCATGACCTATGGGGAGGCAAGGGGTCTATCAGAACTATGCCACTGCTTTGTAAAGGACAGATCATGATCCTTAGACCTGTCAGTTTCTCACTAAATCAGTAGCCCAGCTGTGCCACATTAGCCCTAGGAGAATTGTGAAATCCGCATGAAGGCATCTGAGGTGAACCAATTAAACAAGTCCAAAAATATGAGTCTTGACCTCAGCTTGGAAGAGGTAATACTTGATTATAGCAAGGGTTTGACCCTCCCTTCTCCAAAACCCTGATTCCAACTACTAAATAAATATGAACATATCAAATATAGTATGCCACCAGAGGGGGAGGGAGAGGAGGAGAGTATTGCCATTGTATGTTCTCAAGCAACGGATGAAGAGGAACAAAAGAGTCCAAACATCAGGAAACTATTAAAATGAATACATTCCTAGTTTCTTCATAATTAATTCAGCATGTCCAATTTTGTATCAGAGAAGGGAAAGGAAAGATTTCGACCACTTCCTTTTATCTCAAGCTGTTTGGAAGAATAAGATCTTGTAATGCTGAGAAGAAGTGCCTCATTGCATCCCAGCAGGCAAGTGTAATTTTAACTCTTCCACATGCCTAATTTGACGTGCAAATCCCTATTTTCTGTATGTCATACAATTCTTAAATTACACAGCAAAGACCCAGGTTTACTTAGGCACACTCCATCCCCACTTTCTAGCCCCACCCCCTTTTTTACTTTGTCCTGCATTAAACATTACCTTGAAAACAATTTTCAGTTTTCTTGCTTTGTTGCACAAGTTGACATTTAGTTCAAATTTTAGTGGTTATCTTCACACACATAAGGGCCTGTTCTTGAAACTTAGGGTTCTGGGTTAGACAGAGTTATGCAATACTTTCAAAAGAAGATTCATTAGGCAGCTCTTCATATGCTCAAGTAATTTCATTGTTTTCAAGGTCCTACAGGAACAAGCTTATTAAAGCTGTGATTGGCCACAAGCATACATAGCCCATGTGGGAGCTCTTTCATGGTCATTCAACAAACAAAGAGTAGCATGTGCAGGTAAAATAAATCCTTGAAGTACAGTCAACCAAGATAATTATTTGCAGCTTTCCTTAACAGAAGATTTGGGTAGGGTTGGCAGAGTTCTGTGGCTCCGAAAATCTACTAAACACGTTAAATGTTTGATCACTGCCTGTTGCCCCGTATATAACATATGATACACTAAATATTTAAGCATACCTGGAAAATTCATGTGAATATTTAGGAAATGCAGAAGTATATCTGAGATTAGTTAGAATTGTGAATGCAAGGGGAGTTTACCCTTCTATTAAGGCTCCACTAAAGGGAGAATAGGTTTCTGTGCAATACAGTATGCACTCAAATATTCTTGTATGAAAAGGATTGACTGAAAAAAAATTAGTATTATTTGCTTGTTTTTTTCATAATATCACTTAGATAAGTGAGATGAGGGTCAAGGTTCCGCTATGCCACACAAGCTACATTACTGTAGGTAGCCCAAAGTGATTTATACAATGCCAGAAGAGCTGCAGAAGTGGCAGGAAACAGCCAAAGGACCTTTCCCACCACAAATGAAGAGCTGAGGTACAATCTGACCACAAAGAGAGAAAATCTCTTAGGGCTCCATACTCAATCCAGGTGCTGGAAGTCTAACACCAGTCCTATCACCATGTTACCATTCTACCAAATACTTTTGTCTTCTACTGTTTGCTTGCTTCAATATGTCCAAGTCCTTTTTTATCTGGACAGAGGCCTGTGAAAGCAGCATGCTATTCATGAACAGATTTGTTTACTCAGACTGGATGGTAGTGAACATTTACATGTTTCCTATCTCTGTACTAGTTCTGGAATGAAGAGTAGGACTGGCAAAGAAACCCACACTATCAACTTCTCAGACCATTCAGTTTTGGGTAATTGACACAGCAGATAATAGTTGCCAATTAGCAACTGTTCAGCTTCAAACTAACTTAGCATAGTAATGATCTTTGACGCAAAGATGGTTCTAATGATCAGCTCAAATAGGCATTTTGTAGCAGAAGAAAAGCCTTTGCTCCTAACAGCATGGCTAGGACTCTGAAAAATCTGAAAAACCAGATATTGATTTAATTGTTGGAAAGTTTGCCAAGCGAGCTTCTTGGATTTCTAGACTTTGATCAACATGTCCATGACAACTATGCTTATTGATTTAATCACCATCAGAAACTATATGCATGTTACTAGTAACAAACTGCTACACCTTTCTCTTGGTTTACCCTTGTGGAAACCAGATCAAAATCACAGTTAACGTACACAACACCATTGACAACACTGTTTTTTCAAAGCATCCAAGAGGTGGATACTCAAAATGACAAGCATAAAATTGGGCTTCTGTCATATAAAAATTTACCTGTAAAATTTCATTGACACAGCTTAATCAATATGCTTTTAAATCTTCCCAAAGATGAAGACTTGGGGAGTGAAAATGTTTGTAACAGCAGAAACAGGGTATTCAAGAAAAATAAAAGAAACAACTCTGGTTTGTACTGCACACTGCACAAACTTGCATGTTTTGTTTAACGCTCTGATCCTGGGAAATTGAGCTAAATATACTTTACTTGACTGTAACAGCTTCATTATTTGGGACCTCAGTACAAAGCCACCTTCTACCTTGATTGTGTTGTAAGAGCAGCAGTTACACACATGTGATAAAAGGTTTCAGATCAGCAACAACCAATGAGCTTTAACTGCCATGAAAAACATGTTGGTTTCTCTGGATGCAGAGGTGGGAAACCACACAGAAGACTCCCCAGTCAGAGGTTGAAGTAGCCCTAAGCCATGCCACAGACAAGTCTCCTAAGAAAATCCCAGTCAAATAAAACACATAGTGGCCTCCTCTTTTAAGCTACACAAACAAGTTTAAATTTTCTTTATTTTTCAGCCATGTCTTGCTCAGATATAATTTTATCTATCATAAGTCTTTAATCTGAAATATCCAATACAACTAGAAGTTCCATAATTCCTATTGTACAGCAAAACACATAGAACTCTGTATTTAAATAGTAATGCTGTAGTGAAGAGCTTACTTTCTGACCATTATCCCTTTTTTTCCCTTAACAGACCTGTATCAAGAATTCTCATTATATCACTAACACACAAATTAAACTAGAGACAAAGCTGAAAAAAGCATTAGTTTGGTTTCTGTATCCCCTAGACGGTATATGGCATCCCCTAGATTCTATATTGCATGTACTAATTAAAGATGTAGTGACTGTTCGTTTAAATCAATACCTCAGAAGTCTTTGGTGTCAGACATCAGCAGTGTCATTCCTAAACACATCACCTATCTGCCTATGTATTCTGTTGATACTCAAGATTTATATGAGCACAAAAGCGAGGAAGGACAAAGAAAAAAAAAGTTAATCAATCCAAAGATTCCCTTTTATGTGCCATTTCAGCATAAGTTTGCAAGTGTGTCCTCATTCTGTACCCAGTATACACAGAGCTGAGAAAGGTGAGAGCACTTCTGTGAATTTCCCAACACTCCTTATTTTTCATTTTCTAATTGAACCTTTTGGGGATGCATTATGATAGCTATGCAGGTACAGTAGTACACAATAAGAGCAATAGGGCACTTTTAATGCCATCTCCCAATTGTGCTGACTTTCAGTTGAGACTGTCAGAGGGTTCACATTTCAAAATACAGCTCTGACCCTCCCACTTCTACAAACCACTGGGGAGCCAGTCAGTGCATCAAGCTGTTTGCTGTTACTCTTCTTTCTTCATTTGATGAAGCATGCTTACAAGCAGACCCTCGGAGTACTTCTATGAAGGGGATTCACCTACCAATGTTAGGCTGATTTTGTATTTTCCTAAGCTATACAGAGCCCTTTCAGCTGTGTAAAACAAACCTGGGGGAAGATGAGGGGAAGAAAAGCTTTAAATTGTGTCTCTGCATTTTGCTTTGAGGAAACTCAGCCTCATGTTGTTTATAATGAATCTAGTTTTAAGCAGGGCATGTTGGGGGAGGGGAACATGTTTTGTTTTTGCTGACTCTGCAAACTGATACTTTGAGGGAATTGTTTAGGGAAAGCAGAGTGTCCTTTATTATGTACATAATTGCCAAGTGATTTGGCAGATCCCTCCATGAGATGCAGTCTCTGATAGGTTGACAGAGAGCTGGACTGGCCAGTTACCAGCAGAAAAGCTCAACTTAAACACTTTTAAAATCTTATGATGGCCAATTTGTGGTTTGGCTCAAGAAAGAAAGAAGATGAAAAATAGAGACAGCTGGGTGTCAGTGAGGGATGGAATATTGAGGTAATTTTTGTTACTGTGCCACACAAGATTCACTGGCTTTGTACATTTGTTGTTTCCAGCTAAGGCAAACGCACACACTCACTAGGTACACCTGCAAAGGTGATGACAGTTGTGTCAGTGCTTGTCCAAAGTCAAAACATCACAAAACTCCCTAATACCTAGATCTTGACATTGAGGCAGACTTCAAGTAATGGCTAGTTTCTGGTCCTTGTAGAAAAATCTGTTTGGTTTTGATCGTCCCCAAAGGCCTACCTGTCCAGGATGCAGTAAATCCTTGAAACATCTGAATGAAGACACACCAAGCTTTTGCAGCCAAGGATAGAAACCAGGCCAAAGACTTACCTGGGCCTACAGGCAATGGGACAGTGTATGTTAATATGGTAACAACAAAATATTGTGCCATTATGAATAGGAGCATAACTTTCCCAGATTAACTGCGGACATAAATAAATCCCTATCTGCAGAGAGAGTAAGAAGAGAATGCTCAGTACAGGAATTGCAGGACCTAAACACCAACTAAAGCCTATTATGAACCACCATTCAAAGGGAGCTGGGGCAGGGAGAGAATAGGAGGCTAATGGTTTAAACAAGGTAAATCCCACATTCTGTAAAGTAAGGGTTTTTAGGTTAATACCAAATGACAAAATGTGTTTTCTTGCTCTCTTTTGGCATTTAGTTAAGGAAAAACCTCTGGTGAAAATAGTTCATGCCCTCCAGCTGAACGAGCACTGAGATACCTCAGTTGCAGAATGACCGGGTGCTCGAGGACCCTGTGGGCAGGGCTGGCTGCTTCTGTGCCAAGGAGCAGGCTGTTTCTTGGAAATGTTTATGCAATTCAGCTGTGCTCCTGCTGGAGCCAGACACTTTAAATTAAAAAAAAAANGCCCAAAACTTTAAAATAAAAAAAAAAAAAAAAAAAAGCCCAAAACCCAACAACAAACAAACCAGAACACCCAGCCTCAGATCTCCCAGGCCATTAGTGTATCTCACTCAGGTTTTGCCTTCTACCAAATACTGTCAAATACCTATTTTGTTTGGTTCTGCAGGGTGGAGGGAGTTGGAGGGTTGCCTTCACTGCTGTCAGTGGTTCCTAATGATGTTTCCCACTAGAGAAAATGAGCTTGCTTGTTTGTGAATCCAAATTCCCTGTGGGGCACAGCTTGGGAAACTGAAGATATGGGAAGGAAAATAATATTTGTTAGAGCAACTCATAAACATCCATAAAGCAGAATAGCAAAACACCTACAGAGAATATTGTAACTTTGCCAGCAAACTAATTAGAGTCACTGACTGAGAAGGGAGCTATGACAGTCAAAAAGTTAAAATAAAAATAAATCATAAGTTTAGTCTAGCAATTATAACAGGAAATTACCAACAGAGTGAGGGCTCCTACATTCTTTTCCTGGTTCTGCTTCCGAATTACTGAAAAAGCTGGAGAAGCCAGATTTTAAGAGTAGCTTCTAATTTGGAAAGCCACCTTTTCTGATGCCTAGCTGTACACATAGAGTACAGACCATTATCTTCGTGCTCCCTGTGCATTTGTGAGGGCAGAGCGTTTCAGGGCACTGGTGTCTCTGAAGTCACCTATGTGACCTGGACAAACCCACAGTCACTGGCCCACCCAAGTGGCCGTCTCTGAAAGTTTCCCATCTGGGAATTGTGGCTGACACAACATGTTGCTGTGGGAGTCTGATGTTTAAATGCACTTTATGGCTGACATAACATATTGCTGTGGGAGTGTTATGTTCAAATACTCTTTGTAAACATTTACAAGACTTCCAAGATACACTCTGTCTCCAAAGTCAGTGCTATTACTTTTGGAAATAATGAACCCTGTGACCTGCACGTTTTCTGAAAGGACTGTGCTTGGTAGGGGCACTGAGCTGCATTTTCAAGTCTGGCTGCAGGAGGAGTTTTAAGTAGAGGGTGACTTAATCAGAGAATCAAAAATAATTTGTCTTCCATTCAATAACACCCCCCCCACCAATCAAAACTGCAAATAATCTGTGATGCCTCCGTAAGAGAAGGAAGGTCTCTCAAACAGAGGAGCTCTCTGGACACAGGGTTTCTATTTAATTCCATGAGAATTTCTAAATGAAGAGAGCATGTGACTTCTTCTTACACTGAGTTGTGCTACAAGCTCCTCAGAGGCAGAACCAAATTTAGTATCCAGAATAAGGATGTCTCCATAAATTCACATTTTCCTGCACTACATTCAGTTGCAATCTCTCATCCTTATCAAGGGACACCATGGGCTGGAGAGCTACCATCTGGGTGCCTGCCAGCACTCAGTTGTTGAAGTCTGAATGTTTCTCACTATACCAATGCACTATTTTTGCTTCTGTGCTATATTACTGTAAATATGTGTGTCCTGGTCAGCTTCATCTTTGTTATCAGCCAGAATATTTACAGTGGCTTGTCAGAAGCAAATTATTATAGATGTTTGCTTGTTTTAATGGAGGTTGCTACTGATCCAATTTTCTAAAGAATACTGCTATGCTGAGGAATAAGCTTAAAAAAACCAGAGAATGTTGTTTACTGACACTCCAGAAAGAAAAAAAAGGCTGGACTAGGTTTGGTGTCCCCTGCTCTTCCACCCACAGCGTGTGGGGGAGAGCGCACTCAATGTTCCTTTCCCTCTTGCTCCCACGTGTGACCCAGGAGGTAACACAGTGTTCACCATCTCCATCAGCCACTGGAGCCTGAGTCTCAGAGCTCCTGCCAAGCTCAGGTCTTCCGCCAGCCACCTGCTCTTGCAACCCGTTTTCACATAGAAAGCAACAAGCTCCCAAAACAAAAACAAATGCCTTCCCAGCATGATGGCTCATTTCACTTCTGTCAACTTTATCTGGAAGCCTTAAAAAAGAAAAGCTGCTTAGGCCTGACATGTAAGTAAGTGACAAAGAGCCCTTTGATAGGTGATCATAGTATACTGCCACTATACAGGCAAAGTATCTCCCCCTAGGCAGCAACAAACTAAACACAATGACACGGACAGTGTTTCAACACCTGCTAGGGACTCTGGGAAAATGGCTTCATCTTTACAGCTATCCTAGCACAGCTGCATGCAACACCCTTATCTTCACATACCTCACCATATTTTGTTAAGTACAGCACACAGTTTTAGTGAGTGAATGTATGTATGAAAAATAAACCTGGTATTTGCATACATATTGCCTACTCTCCTGGCTTCCCTAGACAAAAAGGCTTTGTTTAAGGGACATTTAACATTCAGACATCACAACACACCATTTGAGAATCCTTTCCTGTTTCCTTCAAAAGGCAGAAATAGTGAAACTGTTTACCAAGAGCAAGAAACCAAATAAAGTTAATAAAAGTTATTATTTCCACTAATCAGATTGTCTTTCCTTCATACTCAATCCCAGTTTGTGTACTCCCACAAGATAATATATAGGCTGTGAAAAGCAGAACTATTAAAACTATCAAAACTATTAAAAATCTTCTTAACTACAGGTTTTTAGTGGAAAATAGACTAGAATTCTAAACTGGAATTTCTAGTTAAAAAGTAGTCCTTTATTACTAATGAGCTAGTCCTGCTGATGCTATATATATTGCTAGTGATATATACTCAATAGAGATAATTTTATCATAATGAAACTAACATGAAAACTATTTATTCAAAAAGTGAAAAGGCATATTTCTAAATCCTCAGTGTCACTAACAAGTATTATGTTTTCTTGAACTTTCAAATACTTCTTACAGAAACCACTCTCAGAACTGTTAAACTGTACCTTCAACATACGAACTCTTTATTAATGGGATATGTCCTTCATGCTTACCTCCAATATCTTCTGCCCAAAGTTTCCTAATTAAAAAAAAAAATATTTTTCTACTACACACACACCCATTTTCAGTCATTCATTGCTACTTCCCTTTGTTTTGTAGGCTCGTCCAAAAGGAGAAGGCCTGACACCGTACCAGGGCAAGAAACGCTGCTTTGGTGAATATAAGTGCCCCAAATGCAAGAGAAAATGGATGAGTGGAAACTCCTGGGCTAACATGGGACAAGAATGTATCAAGTGCCACATTAATGTTTATCCTCACAAACAGGTAGGAGAAGTGCAGACCTGCAGTTCCCTGGTGAGGACATATAATAGAAAGTTTCCATCACCATAGTATATTCATCATGAAAACTCACCCCAGGTCAAATCAACCCCCCTCTTCCACAGCTGGTCCTAAGCAGTGGTGGACACTTAGAGAAAGGGGTGTGCGTGTATAGACAAGACAAAACAATTACCTCTGAGGATGCTTTCCCAGCCTCTTGTATGGCCTAGTGAATGTCTCTGCATTCTTCCAGTTAGTCACCAAACAGATCAAACCTTGCAGAGTCTATTAAATAGCTTAAATCCAACCACATGAGCCACCAAGCCTTGCTGCACCACTGTCACCGTAGGAGAGTAGGATGCTTGTGCCCAATTTAGGACAAAAATTTGAAAACCTTATTTCAGGATTGCTCAGTATTCATTGCAGCGGATTAGGAATTTCTTCTCAATTGCCAGGCTTGCCCTTTTCTCCCATCCTCATCTCCATAGCTGTATTTCATCTTCCCCAGCCGCTTTCCCAAATCCTTGGATTTCCCAACACTGTAAGGTTTGTCCATGTCTCACAAAGGATGGTTTGATGCTGAAGTACTCCCATGTAACTGGCTCAGGCAATAATATGAGAGTACTGAAGATAATAATCTCCACTCTGGATAGCTCTGGGGTAGCCATTCAAGCACATATGTTGGCTCTGTGAATGGCTTTGTGCAGCTATGCTCAAATCTTGATTTCCTATGCATACCTTTCGTTAGTGAGTCCCTGGAGAGGAGAGCAGCCACACTTTCCTGCCACCTGCTCATTGTTCCTGGAGGCTTGTTTCACTCCAGGAAACTATCCTGGGCCAGTTCCCCACAAAGAATGTCTCAATTCAGCCCTGTGCTCTTAGGCCACACGGCCTAGCTGTGAGAATGAGCTTTTAATCTCTCTGGGGCAGGAAAAGTCTTCTCAGCACTTTTACAGCTGTGTATATACTTTAGAGGGCTCTATAAATACAGCTTTAAATCTCTGTATTTAAAAGAGATGGTGGAGCATGTATTACAAGAAGTAACACAAGGGCCTGGCAGGACAGCTGCTGCCATTCATTCCCCAACTCATCCACTGAGTAGGCAATCAGGGGGCTTTTGCACCTGAGCTGCAAAACTGCTCCTCAAGTAAGCTTTGCTAAATTATTCCACTGTGTTCCTCCTTCTGCATTTTCACCACTCCCTCAAGTGTCCCCAAACCTTCCCATGGGAGTGCTTACAGGAATGCACAGAGCATGGGGCAAAAACCATAGGCTCACTGAGCTCAAGCCTTACTGAAGGCTAAAGAACTACCCAGACAAATCTGCTCTATGGAAATTTCAAAAGTTGTTTCCCAGGTAAACATAAACAGGAATCTCAGACAAGACTTAAACCTCCCCTATTATTCCAAGGAATTTGGATTTTGTGGTTGTTTATGCTCCTTCTCACCCTTCTTCAGCAACGGACCCAGTCCTTATAGTCATCCACTAGTATTCTTGGCAGTGTTACAGCCCAGATGCCAAGCTCTGAATTCTCATTTTCTTCCCCTGCCTACTATAGCAGCAACATCTGCACCCATGGTTACTTCCTGGCTGGCCTCTTATCAAGGCTTCTTCTCCGACTTTGCGGCTAAGGCCAGTGCTGTTTGTGATGACAGCTGTTGCACTGGTGCAGAACCAACCATCTGGTGACTGACTTGTCCTCTTGGACACTCTTTTCTTCCAGCTGTCAGGAATTTACTTTTGGACTGGAAATAATTTGGTATGTAAATACATACCTCATGATACTCAAGTTATTACTTTCATGGGCAGTTCAGTGGTCTCATCATAATTCCCATATCTGAGTGCAACCACAGCCACCTCACTTCCCTCAGTATAGGGAGAAGTGGTATGATCATTCAAGGCCAATAAACTTTTCAACAGTTTCAAGCCTACAAGTGTGATCTTTTGACTCTTTAGATGTAATAAACCCTCCCCAAAATGCCCACACTTGTGTACTCCAGCTATGGGAATACAGTTCACCTCAGACTGCTGCTTTTCTGAACTCTTTAAAAAGAGATTTTCACCATTTACCCCATGCTGTTATCATTCATTCCTAGCTGACCTGTCCCAGAGGCATGCTGCTGACAGAGGCTGCTTGCTCTCTCTAAGCATCCTGCCTCTGATCTGCAGCCTTCTTATCACTGTCTCTTGGATTCATAGCGACAGCCCAGGGCCTTGGTAATGTCCCTCTTCCCCCAGGCAGACAGAAAAGCAGAGGGTCTGCTGCTCAAGAATGTACACTGCATTTAATCTTTTCTTCCCCAGTGCCCAATTTTTTTTATTGGACTAAAAATTTACAAATTCACATTAGCATGTATTTCTTGAGGGAAGCATGACTCCTTAAGACTGTGAACCTAACAATTATCCTGCCAGCAATAGCTGTGGATTCTTCCTATTCACATTCCTAATCTGACATCTAATCATCTCATTTGCTGCATTAAGACTTGATGTAAATGAGTCCAGAAAATTATTTTTAAGTGTTTTCTCTCGTTTGAATTCTGATGTGATCCTCTATCCATCGGTGGTGCAATTAAAATGTTCCATTCCACAGCAGAAAATACAAACAGAAGCAAGCACATTATCCCATTCTACATCTTAGTGGAAGCAATTTCCCTCAAGATGTCCTAGTGATGCTTTCTTTAACACCTAACATTTCATAAGGGTGAGTTTTTTGTTTGAGGGGTTTGGGGTTTCAGCTGACTGTTGGGGAATGCAGAGTAGATTGGGGCAGCAATAATTCACAAACAAAAGTTAATTTGCAGGTCAGGAACTGATATATAAATTTGAATTTCTGTCAGCTTCATTCCCCTGTGGCAATATCTTTATTCACCACCACCAAATGCTTTCCTGGTGGAACTGCACAAGATTATTTCCACCCTACAACTACCAAGAGAAAATTAAAGAAAGATGCACAAAAGTGAAGTCCAGAAGAATAGAACTGTGGATTCTTGCATTTAGGGAAAAAAAAAAAAAAGACAACAAAATTTAACTTTTATAGTTAAACTCTCCATTTAATGGGAAAAAAGGATACTTTCCCCTGAGGAACATAGCAGGATTTACTGTTGTTCTACAAGCTCCATTTCACTGCTTTCTAAGGAAAGGAGTTAACTTCTCAGCCAAATAGCCTGTCCCCTTTTCCACATCCTGTCCCAGTGCATGGCTGAGTCCTCAGCAGCAGTGCGGAGCTCCTGCAGCCTCCTCAGTTACTGGTGTCTCCTGCGGGATTCAGGCAGTCCCCAGAGCTGACACAGTGTGCCACAGCCAGACCCTGCTGCACCCCTCTGTGCCACTGTCCTCTCCTTCCCCTCTGCTTCCATCACACCAGAGATGGGGAGAATTGCCCAGCCCTGATGGACACACAGCTCTTTGACTTAACATCCTACACTTTTAGAAAGGTTCCAAGAGTATAAGGTTATTACTTTTAGGTTCTCCTCAATTAGTAACAGACAGCAGCAGGACAAGAACACTTGCTATTCAGGGTGATTAAAGGGTTCTTTTTTGCCTTTACGAGAAACCCATGAAGAGAAAACGGCAAATAGAGATAACCTGGGATTTCTTTTTATGCAAAAGTTGGGTTGAAATGGTTTTGAGACACAAACCATACAAGTACACTACCAATTTCAAACCTCAGCCCTCCATCACCTCACCAGAAATGCAGTCTGGGCTCTGCACAGCTTCATTCCTTCCAGCTGGCCCTTGGCAACCTGCTTTCCTGCATTTGTAACCCCTCTCTCCCCAGCCTGTGTCGTAACATACTGGTAACAATAACAGTTCTGAAATCAAAATGCTTTGCAGGCCAAAAAGCTGAGCTCAATCAACGCAGGGGGAAAGCAAACCATGGAGAGCTATTGTTTCTGAAAACCATCCAAAAACTCTTGGCGCTTCAAGGCATTCCCAATGTCCTTTGCACTATTTCCAGGAAAAATGATTCCCAAGGCCTTGCATATTAAAAAAAATCTGGCTTATATCAATAAACATGATAACTGCTGTATTTTTCTCTTTAATCAGAGCACAGCTAGCATGTAGAAGCAATCAGAACTGAGTCAAATAGCCTGTTTCAAGTGTAGCATTTCAAAACTCTCATTTGCTGTTGAAGAGTGTAAATTAATCCCTGGGACACTAGAACCTGCACTTCATCTTTGTGTATTTTTGTAATGCAAATTCTTGAAGAATATTTGTGGGCAGATGTTGATGGACTAAGTGGTAGATGAAGTAGAAAGGCAGTTTTTCTGCCCAAACACACTTACTCAACTTGCCTGGCTTGTGGAAAAAGCAGCATCTGCACCAGTGCTTGGACTGCAAGCCTAGAAACAGAATTGCTGGTTCTGAACTCAAATTTCAATGTAGTGACATTGAACATTTAAAGCTCAGTAGGGTTGCAGGGCATTTGGAGATGAAGAGTCCATCTACCTTCCTCATCTGACACAGGAAATCCACCTTGCAGTTGAAATGTAAATGAAGTTAGACTCAAAGACCTACATGGTACAGGACAATATCATGGTTCGAAACACTGAAACAGAAACAAACCATTGACAATAGCTACTGAACCACTCCTATATATTGTTTTGACTAGCTGTGCAACATAATAAGAGTGTTGCACTTATAATCCAGTACAATCAAGCAAGAATTTACAGACATCCCTTGTTCAAGATGATAGAATATGTTTTGGGTCATTTTAGCTATTCAGAGAGCTGAGAAACTTATGAGCAGTTCTTCCAGTGTTACATAGCCAAAAAAAACTTTAAATATCTCTGTTCCTGTCCAGAGAGTTTCAGGCTGGTGGCTTGACAAAGAACTTATGAACGAAACCTTAGATGATCAGGTGTACTTTAAGACCTTACAGATAAAGAAAACTCTTTAAGATTAAGACAGTTGTTGAGAGATAAATGGCCAATATGGTGTAATTTATATTTACCCACCCACTGCTCCAAGAATCATATTTGAAGACATAAGCAAGCGTCTAATATCCCTGTAAAAACAGTGAGAAGCTTATGGCTAGTTTTCAGATTTCACACCACATGCTGTGTCTACCACAGTCCCATGGAAGAACTGCTCCCTTCATGGCACTGTGCAATGAAACACTTTCAGATACATTTCATGAAAACAGATCTATTACGGGTTAGGGAACTTGAGGTCTTTTTCCAAACAAATGGTGCACTTTATTAAGTTCTACCTCACATCTCTATCACTTCCCTACCTGTCAGACTTCCCAAAGCTTTACCTTTGTCACAATATTTAACATGGGTATTTTATTTTCAGCATGATTGTGAAGCCTTTTACATGCCATGGAAAATGAAAGCACAAATACCTACTAGCAACTAATCAGCTTCATTTCCTCCAACACTGTGATTTCATGAATATTATTAAAAATACATAATTTATTACTTAGATTCAGTGCAAAGGATTGTGTCATGAAGATGGATTTTGTTTTGGTTTTGTATAAATTTGGAAATTTTTAAAATTTTATTAATAGCTTTGCAGCTGCTCTGCTTCAAAACTTTCAGCCTCAAAAACATGGGACTACCAACTGGGAAAGCACCATTTACTATGTAGTATCTGTGCATAGTTAAGACAGTCTTCTTCATGTAGCAGCTAGTCTTAACATTGGTAATCCCTGCTGGGTAATGGGATTCCCATGCTTTAGGTGTTAATGCCTTTGGGACATCTAAGTTACTGGAGCTAAGCAAATGAAGTCTTTTGTTACTGCTTTTATAAATTAAGTCCTCAATTCAGTATTTTTGTAATTTGTCTACAACAAAGTTAAACACCACCTTTATGTAGAATGACATTAAATTGTGAGGCCACTCTGAACCAACGTAGAGCTGAAGGGCTGAAAAAATCACTCCATACCTTCAGGAAAGAAACATAGTACCTTTTTAATTACCAGTAGAAAGCTCAATGAGGGCATAAAAGTAGACTTCACACACTTAATAAAGAATAACAAGGACAAAACCTTGGATCTAATCTGATTTCCTTCCTGCCACTGCAGAGACCCCTGGAAAAGCCGGACGGCCTGGATGTTTCAGACCAGAGCAAAGAACACCCTCAGCATCTGTGTGAGAAGTGCAAAGTTTTGGGCTACTACTGCCGCCGTGTGCAATAAACCTTCCAAGTGGCCTCTTCCCAGCCCCATCATCCTTAAAGATTCTCTGGCAGCATGTGATCAACAGCAGCACAACAGAGCAAGATAAAAGCTAAAATAATTGCCAATATTGCCTATCTAATAATATGCCTTACCATTAATAGAATGTAACATTTCTCCTGTGCATGTGCATGCATGCCATAGGTATTTACAGGACTACGATTCGTATACATATATATGTAAATATATATGTGTACACACACAAACTGTTACTGATGATGTTCACAACAGAACTCCAGTTACAGGTTCTGCTGATTGTTTACACAGACCCTATATCACAGCCAGGTGAAATGAAGTACTTTTCAAAAGGCAAGGAAAAATATTCACAAGGAATATTTGTTACATGTATGGCTTTTTCAGAGGTTCAGTAACTGTGGGGCTACTAATTGTAAGCACTCGCCCACACCACGAACACTGTTCTTATTATATGACAAGACAAAGGAAGATGAAACAAGCCACAGCATAAAAGGGGAATTACTGCTTTCCCAGTTTTAGAAAGTCTTAAGAGATTTATGCTGCTGATTTCTTGGACTTTTTTCTATTTGTTACCATCTCTTGGGCAGGGCTTAGGCAAAATAATTTTTGCAGGACATGGAAAAAAAAGTGAATAATTGTTTGAGGGTGTGGGTTGCGTAGAAAGGGAATGCCATAAGATTCCAAGAGGTTTTTGGAGGAGACAAAATTGGCTTGCTTATGCAACTACCAGATCCTTCTCTTGTCATATAATCCCACTGACATGGCCCCTTCTATGTGCATGGTGTGTTCATTAGGCCACAAGCACACTAAATTTACTATGAATAAGGGGATAAGAATACTTAAAACTGACCCCAATGCCCTTAAGTGAAAGATTAGCCAAACTTACTATTTATAGTAGTTTAAAAGCCGCTTTTTGGAAATATTTTTATGTCCTGTTTTCTACTATAGAAATTTGTTATAATATGAAACTTGTTAGCCATAGGGGTGTTTTAAGGCATGGAGAACACTCTATCTAACCCTCTTTCTTTATGTCTTCCTGAAGAAGACCTACATACCTGGGGAGAAATTTAGGAATTATATTTCATTGTCCCATTTCAGGTAGAACTTTGCACAGGGACAGCCTGCTGCAAAGAACATCTCATCAGGGATTGGCAAATACAAACTGAAAGTACCTCGAGACAGTATCCTGTTTGTATGTCTACGTGAGAGTACGTTGGCAAAAGGACACAACAAGCAATTCATTCATAGCATTCACTAAAAAAAATTAGAGGGATAATGTTTGAGGTTGGGGGGGTTTACATCTGCAATTTACATTGTTATGAAGTCTCCTTTAGGGAGATTGATTTGTGTGAATGATACTTAGAGAAAATACTTTAAATCCTAAATAACTTGATGTGAACTAAATTTGTTCTGAGGAGTAGTTCCATAATGCAAAGACAGTGGGGCTTTTATGCCAAGTGATAGCAGGATGTTACCAGCATGTCAGGACAAGCTCTTATAAAGAAAGTAGAAAACTTATCATAAGCATTCACCTAGGGAACGTGAAGCTCCAGGGTGGAACTCTTGCCATTTCCCTGCTTTGCTTTAAGCAGGGCAAAATTGCATCTGCTTGTTCGGTGGGAGTGGCAGGTACATACCTTGCAAACTCCATCATTTATGGGCAGCACAAGAGACCCAGCCTGCTGGTCACAGCAATGGATAAGCATCCTGACTCCTGGCTTCTGACCACAGCTCTCCCATAGCTCCCTGATTTTGGGCAAGTCACAAGATCCTTCTGGACCTCAGTTTCCCCAACTGCAAAATGGGGGTAATAATACTTTAGTGTACCTACCTCACAGGAGAGTTGTGAGGTTTACTTAATATCTCTTAAGTGTTTTGGCATCACTGGATGAAAAGTGCTATGTAATGCTAAAATAGAATTAACTAAATTAATCACTTGGAAACTACTTTTGCCCAGTTAGCCACTCCAACTAAAATAGCTAAAAATAATATTATTGAAAGTAACACTAATAAACAGTTCCGTTGCCTCAGTGAAAATATGCAGTTTTAGCATTTTCAAATGCAAACACATTTTTTTGCACAGATTCACAAATGAACTTAGAGACAAATTCTCTCAACAAAGATACTAATCTGTCTATACAAATAAGAAAATACACAAGCAAATCTAGGGGTGGATTTTCTAAGCTTGAGCTCTAGGATTAATCTCAATAGTTTGTTTCAAGCATGAGTAATTTTGAAAGAGTAGCATTTTAAACCAGATCTGTTTTTTCCTCTTGAGCACTTAATAGTACATGAACAAAAAAAAAAAAATCACCTAGATGGTTCACATCTAGCTAAAGAACATGTAGAGAAACCCCCTTAGATGAAGATAAGGGAAAACATCATTTTATTTTCTCCCTGAAACTTAAGATGTTGTTATCGAACACTTTGTTCAGTATTGAAATCTCCATGTTATGATAACCACTAAAACCAGTAAAATAGCACAACTCTTGATACAGATGTATCACTATATCACACATCACAAGGTTCTGACAAAAAGCTGACTAAAAGATACCATTATAAGCATGGGTATTTTCATGACAGTGAATTAAGAATTGTTTATCCAGATTCAACACTGCAAGGCAATGCCTGTAGCTTATGGATTTTTAGATTGTACTAAAAAAACACATGATCTACTTTAACACAATGCCTATAGGTGTAGCATAATAATTCTTAAGAGTATACTTATCAGAGTTCAGTATTTATATTATTGATGTGTTCCTAGGCAGAAGACATATAAAGTATTTAAGCAATACTTAGCATATTTGTAACAAAGAGCAGATGAAGAACACGAGGTGTGGAACAGCAAGAAGCTGCCGTAGTTCGCCCTGCCCAAGCCAGAGGTGCAGATCCCGCTGGCACCAGCTCCTCCTCCCTGCACTGGCCTGGACCTGCCTCCCTAAAGCTGGGCCTGGGGAAGGCAGGAGCACCAAGCTCGGCCCAGGGGAGGATTCCTCTGTCCCTCCTTGCATGACTTTGCTGGTAGAATTGGAGCCTTGGCATTCGCTCCACGCTCGAGTCTGTGCAGCTGGAGTTACTGGAAAAACACATCCACATAAGTGATTGTGTATAACAGCTTTATGACCATTGGCTTCTAGTTAGTGGCACAGAAGGGACATTTCTGAATTTTCATTTCAAAGGAAAAAAAAGAAAGATTGATTACAAAATGTAGATTACTTCTACTCCCTCCCGACACAAAGGTAATTCACCTATAGATGCAACCAGCTCTTTCCAAATCAGAAAAAAGGTAAATGTGAGATTTTTGACTGGAAAAATGAGGAAGTGATTTATCTTTTCAATTTTCATGACTGCTTTCTGATGTTCTCTAACTAGCTCTGCATTTAGAGCATCACCTATCAATCGTTGAAGGCATTAGCAAACAGTATTGGCAGAAATGAAGCAAGCATCAATGAAAAGAGTTTTAAACCAATACAGGTCTCCCTAAACTGAGTATTCTTTAGGGGTGTACCTGAGAGCAGTTTAGCTCTGTGCATTTATTTGGCAAATTGGATTTTCAACCTCAGATGCTTGCTGTTGACCGCCCACCAATATATCCAGCACACTCTATTTTTTTTTTTTTTTAATTTTCACCCTTCTGGAGATTTTTTTAAACTTTCACTTATTTCTTTAAAAACAACAACAAAAACCAACCAAACAAATAAACACCCCACAATTTGTTTCATGAGTTGGTCATAACATTTCACATCGAATTTGGCATTGGCACGCCTCTGGAAAAACGTTTGAGTAATTTGAAATGTGTGTTACAGATTTTGAGCTGCTTTAACTTAATAAGGCTACAATGAAGTTATTACAAATACTTCATTTAAAGGTGATGAAGAAAAATCCTAGTAGTTTAAAGGATGGCCCCATTTTAGCCAGTTCCTACTGCTGCTACCACAGATGTAATATGATGCCACACAAGCAAAGTTTGGGGCTTTTTTGTCTCAAAGTTGCTGTTTAATTTCAGATAAATACACAAGAGTATATATTATTTCTGAATATAGGTGTATTTTGAAGTTCCCCATTATATGGGACTTAGTTTTTAAACTAAAAATGTGAAGTTACATATGTCTGAGAGAAGCCTTATACCTAGAAGTATTATCTACATTTTACCTTTTTGTATAACATGAAATTTAGATTATACATGGATTGTATACCTGTGACTCTAGCATTTTTAAAAAAAAAGAAACCTACTTAGAAGATTAAAAGCTGAGAGCTTTTGGAAATGTCAGACTTCATGGATTAGTGGTCTTTCTCCTGCAGTCACATAGAAAATTTTTCTTTCCTATTCTGGACCCTAAGAGTTGTCCACTGAACAGTAAGCAATAAATCATCAACACGTGTTTTTCAAGTTAAGTAGATAGACATATATTTTCCACTTGCCTTTGCCAACATATTTTAAAATGTGATGGAACTATCCCCCATAGAAAAATCATTCTTTCAGATATTGCTCCACTCCCAACTGGGCTTCAGCCCATATCTCTTTCTTATCTGCAAAACCAGTGCTGTCCATTGAGTTTGCTATATCGCTCAAGTGCTCAGAGGGCTGTTTGAGATCTTAGATATAGGGATGATGGATTGTGTTTCTAGGATGAATTTCAAAGGGACAATCGTGTGCAGTTACTAGCTATAGATGATTGATATAAATGTTTACCCCTATATGAAGTATTTTACAGTTTTACTTGCAGATGTGTATTTATCTTGAGTTATACTTGACATAGAGTTTCTTTCAATTTTTTTTTAATACTATGTGTGTATTTTGGAAACCTTTTTAGATGTTAAAATTTTTGAATGGTTACAAATATTTCTTATAATACTGAATTGTTATCTGGAAACTCTTTGCAGTAACTTTTTTGTATATATTTGAGGGCCTTTTTAAAAAAGTATTGTTTGTTTTTTGGGCAAAGTTTTTACAATTGGGAAGCTTTCAGAAGGGCCTTCCTCTCAACTAGGATACTAACAGAGGTAAGAGTTTTCTTAAGTATTTTGCAGAACTAAGGATGTATCCTCGAGAAAATATTTATGGAAATAATTTACTTTTTTTTTTACAATGCTTTTGTCTGTATAAAGTATGCAACAGAACTACATTAAGAAGGAAATATTGTCTACATAAAATATTATATGAAAGTTGGTACATAATTCTGACAAAAAACCTTGCAATTCTTTAAGCCATATTGTTTTTGTTATCCTTGGGTGAAAATATCAGTATTAAGTAACCAGTGTATTATTCAAGTGCTTAGACTTATATGAAAATGCTTATACGGTTTATTTATGTGTATTTGGGGAAGGAGTGCTAGAAGAGCTATCACTAGACATGTAGCAAGTGAGGAGCAAATAACAGTATACAGTCACTTTATGGCCTTGTGAGAGACACAAAAGATGTTGAAAGCACTGTGGAGACCCGGCTTTCAGAAACTCCGAAGCACAAATGGTGGGTTTCAAATGGTGGCACTTTCCTTCCCCATGACTAGAGGGGAAGAAAGTTGGTTGGGACACTGTTTAACTTGACTTTCACAACTCTTTGCAGACTGTGAGCTCAGCTATGCAGTATCACCTACAGCAATAATATCAATCAAAGGATGTAAGAGAAAAGGATTGAAGTAGATTATTGTAGGGGTTTACGTTTATTTTAATTAGAACTCATAGCAATATAGAATATGCATGTGTACGTATTCGAAGCATTTTACACTTTACATTTCATGTAGTTTGATTATATTATGAAGGATTGAGTTTTTAGTTTGATATTTTACCATGCTAAAATGGGAGGTCTGCCCAGCCCTATACTGGATTCTTGTTTCCTTTAAAAGGTTATTTAGTACAGCACTCACTGCATTGTGTAATAGTGCTAAAACTAACAATATTTTATGAATTTCTTCAGCTTTAAAAAAAATTAACCTAATGATTATTACATTTGTTTAGCTGTACCCACTGACCTTGTAAGATTCAGTTGGCAAATTGTGTAATTTCTTTTTCTGTAACTGTTAATAAATTTGTACAGCTAAAACAAACAAAACCTATGGACAAAGGCCTCAGAGGTACCAGTTCTGTTTCAGCAATCAAGATGGCATCTTGCTCATCTGGTGACTGTGTTGCTAACGAGACTGTAAAACCTCTGTTGTGGATTGTCCATAAAATGGCATTCCGACATGTGCCTTATTTGCTGGATAGTATACAGCTTTCCTCTAGTATTCTAGCATTTTAATGCTGCATTAAAGTATTGCAAAAAAACCAGCAAGAGTGTGGCATGGTTTTCTTGAACGTTCCTTCCTTTGACAATTTACTCCCAGCTGCAGTGGGTTCCTGGTTATGGCCTGGACAGCCAAAGTCTGGTGCCTGAGGAGCAAACCTGCCCTACCACAGCCGTGACCCAGACCATGGGAAGAAGACTTTGTCCACTGCAGTGAGTCCCTGTGCTGCAAGGAGCCTGGTCACACCCAGGGTGACAGCTCTTCACTGCTAGTGGGACACCTTGGGCTTATGGTGCCAGCTCCTCGTTTTTAACAGCCTATTCCTTCTCAAGGAAAACCTTCTATAATCAAAGTACACTTGTAGCCTTTGGTTAGATAGGAAAGCTTATGGGCCAGAAAGTTGCTTTAATGAACAGTAACATTCATCATTCTTTGCAAACATGAGAAGTTAGCAAGAACTAGACCTACTGAATGCTTGTTGTGTGTATTAGCAATGCTCTTCTCACACTCCCAGCCAAAGTTCAGTGGCAAGTACTTTTCTCCTGAGACTGACAATACTGTAGCAATTGGAAGTTAAAATAGGGGTGTCAGGAAATTAACTTTGGATTTTAGGTATCCTGCCTCTAACACAAGAGATCTCCTTCATTTAAAACAAGCAGAAAAATTTTATTAGACACACCAGCACACATTTTTTTATGCCTGATCATCCCTACAAAACACACTGCGTATTTGCCACTTGGAGATCCACATTGACACCATTTCTATCGCACAGCAAGCCTAATTTCTGGAAATCAGCTTTTTTACACACAAGTAAACTTCACTAGAGTTTTGCAACATAAGGAGGTACAACTCAAAGGATTTCCAAGGAGCCAGACATACTTATCCCCCACTTGATTTCACCCTGCAAAACTTGAAGGAATAATGCAGGAAAACACTGCAGAAGGAATAATGCAGGAAAACACTGCAGAAGGAATAAGAAGCAAGCCCTCAAAACTCCCTGCTTGCAAATAAAACAACGATAAATAGACAAATACCACAAGTATAGGAAAAAAAACATACCTCTGCTGAGTACCCTCAGGTCAAAATGCAGACAGCTTAAAACCACAGCCCCTGGAAAGGGCCTCTTTTTTCTCTGTCTCACTTAAATTGGCTACTAGCCCTGATTGCTGAGGGCTCCATCTGTGCTGGCCAGCTGTGTGGGGGGTGGGAAAGGGATGGAGGGGAATGGGGGTGGGCACCAGCTCCTCCACAGGTGCGAGGGCTTCCTGCCTGGCTGTGCCTGCTGCAGCACAAACCCAAGAGCCCTCTCCAACAGTGCTACAGGAAAAAAGAGCACAGACATCAGTGCCACCAACAGGAACCTTCACAGGCTGCTGGGAGGCGAAGGATAGTTCAGTTCACATCTAGGAGAGACAACTCTCGTTTTAAGGTTCACACAAATTGAAAGATCAACACAGTTAAATCTTCCGCAGCTGTAGAAATTCCACTAAGGGATACACACAAGTAAACTTCGCTAGACAGAAGCTTGAATAGCACACGCTGAAATCAACCAATTAAAATTGCTTTCCAACACACCCTGCTAAAATTTCTAAATGTCTTGGGCAATTTGTGAATACAAAGCAATTACACACAGTAACTAATACCTTGACCAGCTACTAAGGTGTTTTTACTTCTTTGGATACTTGGCTACAAGTTTTTGTATTTCTTTAATTGAACTGAATCAAAAGTGTCTGAGTTAAGTAAAGACAACCACTCACACCAACATGTTCCAGGATTTGAAGGAATGAAACCAGGTTTATTAAGTTGGGAGGTGAGCAGTGATGCACTGATTCAGAGTAGCAAAAGCAAAACCAAACACAAGTAGCAGCTGACAGAGTCCCTGATGCTCAGTGAAAGACACCCCAAATGGTGCATATTGAATAACAGATTTTAAATTAGCTAGCAACAGTCAGGAATAAGTGCATTGTGTTATTTTGGATTGTTCAACTCAAAGTCATAATAGTTTAGAAAAAGAGACAAACAAACTATTTGGAAGTAAGAACAAGAAACTAAAGAGAAAATATCATTATATGATTCTTATCACTTTAAAATGACCAAAACAGAAATCAAAAAATTCAGGAATGAGGGAAATGAAAGAAATTATTTCCTTGTGAAAGGCGACTGTGCACTGATCTTCTGGAAAAGAGATCAGATGTGCTAGTATCCCACAATATAATAAATGACACAAATAAGGGAAGCAATATTAATTGCTTCAACAACTCTCCTAGAAGAAGGGAATTTTGGATACAAACATCTGAGGTAATATAATTAAAACAAAAATTTCACACAGCAGACTGAAATGCATAGTCATGGGATATTCTAGCTGTCAAAATAATAAATGAGATCAAAACCAACTATTAAACCACATTAAAAAAAAATTAAACTCTGCAAGGGTTATTAACCACGAAGCTGTGACCCTGCTCAGGAAGTCCCAAAGCACAGAAGCCGCCAGCAGCAAGAGATGATGCCAACAGAAGGTTGTTTGCCTGTAGTTTGTATCTTTTCCCCTCACTAAACTGCTGTAGGAAAGAGGATATCTGAGTAGGTACTAGTCTGATTGTTGTCCTGGCCCAAGGATTATTTTTTGTGTGACATTAGGAGCTGCAATATGGGAATGTGAAGATACTTCAGCCCTGTACATAAGGAAATACATGGCACCCAACAGGCACCTGACAGCTGCTGGGGGAGACTCAAACAGACATGCCCAGGGAAATACCCTTCAGTTCCCCAGCAGTCATGCTCTGGAAGAAGACTTTGCAAATCACCTATACTCACACTTGGTTGGGCTGATTGGCAGGAAACAAATTGAAAACTAACATAATTTTCTAGTCTCCAAAGGGATATTGCACTTCTGTAGCAATTTTTTTTTTGTTTGGGTTTAATTTTTTTTAATTCCTTGCTTATAGTATTTTTTTTAAAGCTGTTCCTAATTAGCTGTGTTTAAAGCTATTTTAAATGCACCTATACATTGCATTCCTGTTTGCTGGGCCGCACCGCCCACTCTTGCTCTCCAAGTGGCAAGGACAGGGTTTAGCCCTCGATTAGCCTTACCATATGATTTTCTGGGGTCACAAAAGAATTTACTGCGCCAAGGAAAATTTCTAAGAAGTGTTTAAGGACCTCTTAGCATCCAAAAGGTCCAGTAAATGGAGCTCATAACAATGAGGTTACAGGCTCTGGCTGAGCCACGCACCATGTCACGATGGGAGGCAGCCAGGCTGTGTTGGGCTCCCACAGTGGTTCCAGCCAGGCTGTGCTCAGCCCTTCTGGCCAGCACTGAGCCACAGCCAGGGACACCCTGAATTAACAAGGAGCTTGGTTAGCCTGCACACATGTTTCCCCATCTACTGATTTTAAGGCATGCCTTTTACTCCAAGGGTGCAGCTTCACACCCAGGAGCTGCGGGAAAGGCATGAGATGTGCATGTCTGGATTGAGAAAAGCTTCATCTTTTCTGCCATAAATATCTCTGCCCATCTCTCTGTGCATGGAGGAAATGTCAGTCTGAGGCAGACAGAAATATTCAGACCAAAGAAGATACATCAGGAGGCTTTTGTGAAATAAATGTAGCCAAGAGAAGAAAGTGACCTTTTTCTCCCCTGATTTCCTTCCTACACTGAACCCTGTGCACCTCTTTGCAAGAATTTAGCACAACAGGAGAAGCAGCAGGGTTTCAAATGAGGCTTTACAGTCCCAGCAAAGGGGAAGTTCAGCCTGAGGTATGTGTGATTTGCTCTCTCAAGGACTGTGCGTCCTAAGTAAATCTTAGAATTTTTTTTTTTAAGTAAGAATTTAATACACTTCATAAACATGATCTTCCCTTCAACACCTTACCAGTAAATCTGGCTGATTTCCAACAGCTTTCTAAATACGGTAAGTAGGGGGAATTTGTCACCCGGGTTTCTTTTGTAAAGATAGACAATACAGCAGGTAGTGATGGGCATATAAGCCTCACTTTCACCACTGGCACATATTCTGGTTTTCTTAAGAGTTAAAAATGGCACTTTCTTCTTAGCACAGATGCTGTCTAGTCTCCAGCATGTTACCAATCCCTTTCAGAGATACCTAAGAAAGAAAGAAAAAGGAAAAAAAAAAAAGAAATCTGCTACTAATTCACTCCAAGGCTGTGTCCTGTTACCCAAAACAAGCAAGCAAACAAACAAAAAAAAACCCACCAGACTAATTTCCTAAAAAACTCAGCTAGGTAAAGTCTGTTCAGTGACTGGAATGAGACATGCATGTTTAGATTATAAAACTGGTGAACTTCATCAGAAGCTCCTTCACCTATAGATTTAGTTTGTAAGTGATTGTGCCTAAAATAACTGGAACTGTAAATTTCAAGTCCCTCTATGCCTTGTACCTCCCCACTTTCTCTTGCCTAACCCAACTCCTCCTCACTGCCTGTATTTTACAGTTGTTGCTCATTTTAAGTCTGAAGTTGCATTACATGCTTTGCACTGTCCCTGGTTTTTGAAAAACATATTTGGAATTACATAAAAATGCTGTCCCCTCCAAACATCCTTAATTGTGTTGCCACACACATTCCAGCCCTTGCCCCACACCACCTGCTGCACAGGCAAACACCCTGATGCTCTCCACTGCCAATCATACTCTTAAGAATCTTCTTTGTTCTGCACAGAGATGCAGGTAAGTGGCCACAGCCATCTCCTGCCCTCACAGGAAGCAAATCATGGTCTCTGTATTCCAGTCACAATTGTGATTTCTGGTCTATCTCACACAGTTCCAGTCACTGGCTTAGCAGAGAACCAAAAAAGGCTCAGATGAGGCAGTCAGCACTGCTTTCTAAGGGGTGTGAGCTGAGTTCTTGCTTGCTCCATTAGTCCCCCCGGTGTTGCCAGTTGCAGCTGGGTTACAGCCAAATAGTCCTGGCCTTTTCTTCTTCCCAAAGCTCCTTCTGTCAATCCTCAGTGCAAGAGCTCCAGGAGGATTTCCCAGTGGGGATGAATCTGATTTTTCTGCCCTGTGAGTGGCCTGGTTGGAGCCTCTTTGCTTGTTTTGGTGGAGCCACTGCTGGGGAGCACTTTTCTCCCCTCAGCCTTAGGGAAGACAAGTGACACAGTGCAATGGTTTTGCAGCACAGCAAAAACCATCCCAACCAGAGAATGCTGGGTATGAAAATGATCTTTCTGATTTCTCCTTTCAGCACATTTTGTTGCCTAGCGAGAAGGAGGCCGAGATGGAAGGAGCAGACGGGTCTGCAGGATCAGTGCTGGCAAACGTGGAAAATTTTACAGCTCCTGGCTCCAGCCCCAGCTTGTCCCCACTTTCCACGAATGCCTAATTGAGACTGTCTGGCTTTTTCCGCAGAGGTGGGAGCCAGTTTCCAGGCAGGGCATATGGGTGTATTCTGTAAGTCTTTGCCTTGTAAAGTTTTAGCACCCAAAAAAGCCTCCTGTCTCTAGGATGATTCAGTTGGCTGGTGAGGGAGTGGCTGCCAGGCAGGGGTGAGGGTTGTTGCTGTTGACAGGAAAAAACAGAGGGCAGAAGAGGGGAAAGAGCAGCTCTTCTGTAAAGAAATGATGCCACAGAAATCACCTCATTTTGTATGGGGCATGGGCCCCATTCAGGGTACCAAACTAAAGTCCCTGCAAGACAGAGGACAGATCTACAGCTGCAGCACAGGTGCTTTGGGCAGCAGTGTGAGGGTGTAGCCATTGTGGCTGTTCATCCCTCGATGACACCTGTGGTGCTTCTGGTGTGATCCATGAGCAGGGCACTCTCTGCTGTGCCATCCCCCAGCACAGCATGTGCCAGAGACCACCTGCAGCAGTCCTGGGACTCAGCTGGCCCTGCACCTTCACCTCAGCCTCAGGACCACAGCAGCTCTTGCAGTTGCAGTGCTGCGCTGGGGGTTCAGAGGAGCAGGTCCCAAAAGAAGAGGTGTGTCTGAGTATCACTGGGGATGGCAGCAGCTCCCACACCAGAACTACCCAAGCTGCTGTTTCCATATGCAGAGCAGCAAAGAGCCAAGCAATGCCATGGCTCAGCATCCAGAGCAGGATGGGCCTGTCCATGCCACAAGCTTTGCTCCTCACTGGTGTCCTGTAGGTGCCTGAGTCAATATTAACTTGCACCCAGCCTAGAGAGGGAGCAATCGGATATGCCCAGCTAAGGAAGCTGACTGGACTCCCCAGCATGCCGTGTTCACACTATTCCTTTCTCAGTGGGACAGACCCTGCACCTGCCAAACATAATGTGGATGATGGAGTGGCCTGGCCTATCATGGATGTTGGGGGTTTATATTAATCACATGGAAATAATTCTGGATAATTAAGCATACAAACGAAAAGCCAGCTGGCTGCATATGTTCTGTGGGGCACGACCTAAAAGCAGTCCCAGTCATTGAAATGATGTGGTGTGAAAGCTGGATTAAACAGGTCAAGTAAATTTGGAGCAGCTAAAATAAACTGAACTCTCTTCCAAAACATATGTTGTGCTTGCCATATAATATTGCTGTACTGTGGTAGCATGTCCCACACATGCCAAAATTGTGATACGCTTGTTCCAGGGTCACAGTGCCAGAGGGAGAGAGCAAGGATGGTTACTTTGGAAAGAAGCCGGTCAGAAAGTAGCTCTGTGAAAGTTGTAAACTCTCCTGAATGAGCTGCCTGATAAGGCTTTGCACATCTTCCTTGCAGCCTACCTGCCCAAATAGCCCGAGCCCAAGGAAGGGATTCAGTCTCACACTGAGCAATCAAACATGAATGAATGTTCTGGCCTTTTGGTTCCCCCTATAAACATTTTCCAGCCAGTGGTAAGCTTTTGAAAGCCCCCAGCAGCTTGGCTGGGAGCTGGAGCCATTTTACAACATCTGGGAACGATTCCTGAATCGTTTCCCTGCATACACCTGTATTGAACTCCATTTGCAGCAGGTTTGCTGTGGAAAGCCAGCCTGCACTGCCTACCCAGGACCAAGGCTGGGAGGGCACCACCACTGGCCAGGATGGCCAACTCCTCCTAGCAGGGTTGGCAGGGACCTGCAGGCGTGGCTGACAGTGTGAGCTGCTCGCCATTCCCCTGTGCTGATCTTGCTTTGAACATTCACCAGTAACACACAGAGGGTAAAACACTTTAGTGGAGTGATGTGGCCACGTAGGAAAAATAAATAAAACAGTCCTCAACCACTCACGGACAGATTAACAAAGTTGGGCATTAATCATTCTGGGAACACAGGGAACCCAAAGTGAGTTACAAAAGGGCTTGGATAAGCTGCACCCTTTTTCCATCACATGGTTCTTCACATCAACCCTGGCCCAGGTCAGTGCTACTCAGTCTTCCACACTGCTCTTGGTTTTTCCCCCTACCATTTAATTGCCATATGCTTTGTATTATCTTTGTTTTTACTTTGTCTTGGTCATCCCGATCCTTGCTACACCAGATAATCAAGAGTTGACAGCAGTAAGCAATTAGATAGTAAAACACAGCACTTGAAAGATAGGAAATGTTAAGGGTTGACTCCTCAAATTCTTCCTTGTTTGGAACCCTGTGACATGTAAACGTTTTTATCCATCTTGAACTCATCACTGGAAAAGTGCTTTTAGTCTGTATGTGTGGTTCTAGTAATGTTTTTTTGAATGGCTGTATTTTAGTTTTGTTACTAATTGCCAAAGCCCTGCCTCATTTGTGGGGCCCTGATGAAGAGTGCACGTGGCGTGAAGTTCCCAGAGCTAGAGAAGGTGGGAAGGGCACGCTGCCCCAGAGACAGCTGGAATCACACTCCTTTTTCTTATTTCTCCATGAGAATTTCCAAATGTACCAAAGTTTGTGAGTTTGCAAGTAATATTCTATAAATGAAACCTATAAAGCCATGGAAAACTTTATGAAAGAAGAGAAAACTACTCAGAGAAGGTGAAAAAGCCGACTAGAAGCTTGGGGATTCCCAACTAGGCATGGGTGACCTAAGTGCTGGCCACACTGACTGGCTGGTCATGTGCAAAATTCCAAGGTAGCCAAGATGCCTGCTTGGAGGCAGAGAGAAGGGAAAAGAGAAGGTCAAAACGTGAAGAAGTTCTGAACCCCAAATGTGTGTGAATCTTCATGGGGTTCAGAAATAGACCCTGAAAACAGGAGAAGAAATTGACTGCTGATATTCAAATCTCTGTGTTCTGTGTTTTATTTTCTATACCTCTCCTTTTGTATATCTACTTTCTGTCAAATCTTGATCTGAAGACTTAATGAATAACAATTTGCTTTGGTTCAGTGCCAGACCCACTAACCTGGCAGAATAATACAGAGAGAAGCACAACCTGCAGGCAGCCTGGTGCCCACAGGGGCATTTGGGCAGTGCATGGGAAGATGCCCTTACCATCTGCAGAATCCCAGACCAAGTTTTTTGTCAGCCTTTAGAGAAGTGCTCCTTGGCTCCTTGGACACAGGCATCCCAGCTGTAAGGAAGGGTGACAGTAAAGCACAAGTGATAAAATCCAAAGTCTTTGGGGTTTGTCACACATTTATGTAGTGATTAGAAAGTAAGTGGGGGGCTGACTGCAGCATAACAACCCACTTCCCTTCTAAAATTACATATGTATTTGAAATTATTCCTTAAAACTTAATGAGATGTCAGCTGCAATGCAGCTGAAACCTCAGCACATCGAGCTTGCTGGCTATCAACTGTTTTATCTGGACGAAGGGCACATACAGCCCCTATTTTTGTCCTGGAAAGCAGTCCTATGCTGGGAAGGAAGCTGTACAGATTTCACTGATTTCAGGTGGGCCCAGCCAGGAGACTGCACCTTGGGGATGCTGTCACGCACCCAGGATGAGATGGAAAGGACACAGCGAATGCTGACAATTCCTGAGAAACTCTACCTGCTGCATCCAAAGCCAGCCCAGGGATTCACCTAACTGGCTGAGGCAAAACTCACTGTCATGCACCCAGGCATGATTGTCACAAGTCCCCAGGCCTGTGCCAGCAGCTCGTGCTGGTGCTGGGGGGTGCAGTGCTCCCTGGCCAGCTGCATTTCCAGCCTTTCCATCCCCCCTTGGTACCATGGGCCATCCTGAGCCACCAACTGCAGCTGCTATTCACTGCTGCACTGGCAGTGAGCCTCTGGTTGGGGGGGTGTGTGCACTGAGGCCTATTTTATATATGTCCAGAAGGATCTTTGGTAAAATCAAACATCTGAACTATGTCAGTGCTGCACGGTTATTTCTGAAGGCTGTCTCTGTGCTGTCTGTCATATTTCTCTAGAAGGCTTTTGCCAGATGGCTATACAGGACTGTGGTGTTACTGAGAGCTAAATGAAGACCGCATGCAGAAGCCCCTTAAAAAAGTTAATGTATTTAGTTTGCCAGAAAAACAATTATTTTCAAGCTGAACCAAAGTTTTAAAGATAAATCTGGACTTTTCTCAACATATTAGAGCTTAGAGTTGTTTTTTGTGAAAAACAAACAGGGGCTGGTGGTTGAGTACTGCAACTACACTGACAGGCTGCCTGGCTTCCGCCAGGAAAGCATCCATCATTTTGGTAGGGCTGACAGGACCTGAGGGGTAACACTGCAGAGTGAGATCCAGCCAAGGCTGAGCATGCTGCTTTCTCCATCCCATCAGCTGTCTGCTGGCCAAGGAAAAAGGTCCAGTGGAGAACTCAGGGTATATGTTCAAGCTCTCTCAAGCACTGTAGAAAGGAGGAGAGGGAAACCTGTATGCTGCAGACTGGCAGTGCACTGGCATTTACCTCTGATGGCTGCCTTGTATCTGGTCACCTTCACAGTGAGGCAGCAGCAAGGGTGGCTGGAAGCACAGCACCCCTGGCAGCACCCAGCGCTTCCCCAGCACCCCTGCAGGGGACTGCTGGGTCTCTGCAGCCCAGGACCCCACACAGCAGGGTGTCAGGTCCCCAGGGTGGCCCCTCTGCTGGCACTGAGGTGACACAGGCAAGAGGGAGACTTCACTCTGGGCACCTGGCCAAGGCAAAATCCTCTCCCATTCTGCTTTTGCTTGGCTCTTCCTTTGGTAGATGATTTCCACTCCCAGTGGGCCTTATGGTATGAATAAGGAGTGCTCTGTGGTTGAGTACCTACAGCTCTGACAAAGACCAGATTGCCACCACAGTTATTTCCTCTTGTATGTAAAAAGGGAAACTGTGGCATCACATACACCTCTGGGCAGAAATAGCTGACAAATACCAACTTCTTCATGGCAAAAAATGCTGCTAATGGCATCTGGACACCTCTTTGACATGTTAAACTACTAATTTCAAATACTGTCCTCTGATGTGAAACATATTTTTAGCTGGAGGAATTGGGGTGTTTTGGGAAGATTTGCCTTCATAAATAACCCCCTGGCTTAGATGCTGATTTCAGTTTTACAGCTGCCACCCAACTCCCTGAGCTCAAGGACAAGATCAAACCACAGCCCTGCTCACTGGTCGGCTACTTGGGCAACACAAACACACACAAATTAACATCTCTGGACATTTCCAGGAGCAATGGAAACTAATAATTCTTTTGGACAGGATGGATTTCCTGCTGAATTTAATAACAACAGTTGGAGACAACTGTCTGGATACTTGCTGCTTTGAGATAAAGAGCCAGTTAAAAAACTGTAGTGATTTTCCTTGCAGAAAATTGGTGTGTGACAGCCAGACATGCACTTTCTTATTTCTAGTCATCAGTGTGTGTATTTATAGAACCCCCACCAGAAAAAATGCTTAAGATGAAGGAATAAAACTCAAGACAGCCCACTATCAGCAAGCTTGCTTTTTACGAGGTTTTCAAAGCTATACCAATTTTCAGGGCTCTGGGTAAAGGCTTTCACAAGGTCTGTGTTTGGCACCCATTTCCCTTTGAATTCAGATGAAGCTGGGAGACTAACTCCCACCAGGACCTTTCAAAATGCCAGTTTCTGTCTGCAGTGGTATAATAAAAACACAAGTAGAGAGAAAGAGAGAGACAGAGAGTGAGAGGGAGAAACTCCTCCAAGAACAGACTGAGAACAAGAGTAGAAAGAAATGATAAGGACTGCTGGGAAGCCAAGATTCACATCAGGAATTGGGGGTTTAAATGCACTCAGAGGCCAAAATGGAGCATTAAAACAGGTATTTTGACAGCTCATATGCTACAAGTCATTATATTTCAGCCAGTGACTTTTATATTATATAGCATAATAACTCTTCCATCACATCTTCAAAGAGAGGCACTTATCCTCATTTCCTATATTAATTTGCACACCTCAGATTCCAGGTGTGTCTTTTTGTGCTTTCATACAGTAAATTAAGTTCCTGGTAATTTTTTCCCACATTCCACCTATATGATGTCACTCAGATATTTCTTTCCCTCCCTCCCATTTTATTTTCCTTTAAGCTAAAAAGTCTCTTTAAGTAATTTTCTTTTACTCCAAATAATTTCTGTTGCTCTTTTCTTGTCACTTGCCTAATTATTCAATAACTTTTGAAAGCAGTCCCTGAACCACAAAGAACATACCTTTGTTTGTCTCTCCTGTTTAAACTTCCCCTTTCTGCTTCCTATTCCCAGGAATTGCAGAGGCCTTCTTGCCACAGCACCATAATGGAAGCTCGTGCTGGTTTTGACTCCACAGGAGCCCTTAACTCCTTTGGATGAGCAGATTTTAGGATGCTCTGCTCACTCTGAACGTGCTGCCTCCTTGCTTGCAGAAGGACAGCTTTGCAGCTGGCTGTATAAAAAGTATCAAGTCACTCTCATTATTGTCCTGGATCTTGCTGCCATCATCATTACCTGTTTATCATCTTTCTGTCCATATGTTTTACTAGCAGTGATTTTATGTTGGTATTGATGAAAAGAAAGGATTGGGAATGGGCTAAAATGTCATAATCCTTGTAGAATGCCTCTGACTACACAACCTCTGTAGGTCCAGCAGTCCTGGGGCAGGGATGCATCAGCCTGTGCGTACCTCAGCATCGCCCAGGCCTGGAGGGGCCCAGGGTGGAGGTCATTTCCCTGGGACACAGCTATATTTTGGGTGGGTGTGGGGGGCAGACAAGCCCATCTAGTCCTGGATGTGTGACAAGTATGACCTCATTAGGAGAGACTGCAGTTACAGCCCAGCCTTCCCTCTCCACTGAGACAAAGTCCAGCAACACGATGTGCTCTGAGACAAATGAACTGGCTTCCCCTAGGAAAGCTCCTAAAGACTAATGGTGTTTGAGGGAAAGCATAGCTGGAAGGAATTAGACTTGATTCCAATCTGACCACAATCCAAAGTGAAAATTAATGCCATTTTAAATACTAGATTTCTTATTGTTTCTTCTTAGTTACTGAAGCAGACTCTGAGTTGGATCATCATCTCTTTTACTGGGCCCTCACCCACTAGAATCAGTGTGCTTTTACAGCTCTTTTTTATCTGACAAGAATTACTTTACTTCCCCACTGAACTATCCTGGGCTGCTCCTCTGCTGGAGCAGACTATGGAGAAGGAAAAAAAAAAAAAAGAAATACCTAGCACAGGCTGGCAGGGAACCCCAACAACAGACCAGCACATTTTGCTCAAAAGCCAATACTTCTGCCAGGTGATTTAGAGGCACCTTTGCTAAATTACAAACCCTCAGGAAAACTTTGGGTCCATGAATGCTCTTTGGTCTTTAGTACAAAAGGATCTCACAAAATGAGGTCAAGAGAAAACACTGGTATTGCAAATCAAGGCTTATAGGTGCCATTTCAATCACTTCAAACCCTTCGCTTTGCTTTAAGAAACTCATGCAGTAATTCAGTCATATCTGTCAGTGGCTGCTTTTAGTTGAAGCCACTCATTCACCAGTAGAGATTTCTATCCTATTCATTTATCACTAGAGAATCCTCTCTCTCCCCAATAATTTGTCACTAAAGGTGCCTATCTCTCCTCAAAACACCCCTGCCTCAGCCTGGATATGAAGCCAGCAGCAGGGTATCTGCAGGAAGAGCTGGCCAGTCCCTGCTCACCCAGGGGCTGTGTCCTCAAAGCCTGACACTTATCCCAGTGTCTCATCATGGGAAAAAATGACAATATATAACAGTGTGGAGCTGCATTACCTCCTCTGAACAAACCCTCCACGGGAGGTGTAAACATAAAAATCAGCCATTATGTGCAGTCTGTATGACCTAATGGTGAGGGTATGGGCTGTGCCCAGGTGCAGTAAAGGCTGTCACAGCCCCCCTCCCAGGTCTTGGTGGAGGTGCCACCAAGAGCAGGATCCAGGGGACAATGGCCCAAAGCTCTCCTGATCCAGGAGATCATGGGCAGAACCCAGCAGCCACCAGTGTGGTGTTGCCTTTAGAAGGCAGCCCAGCAGCACAGGCAGCTCCTGGTTTGGCCATGTTGCAGTCTGGAGTTTGGCTAACCCCTGGCAGCTACAGCAGGAACACAAAGCACAAGAAACAGCTCCCCAAAATGCCATGTCAGCAGTTTTCTTATCAGAGGAGAGTGAAAAACAGGGCTCTGAAATACACTGGGAGAGTTTCCCACTAAACATCAACTACTGGGCCTTATTTATAACTTATAAAAGTAATTGCATTTCAAATCTGTCCAAGGGAAAGAGGGGCTGCTTTGTGTTTTTTCATCTATGAATTTTGTTACCAGAAAAACTGCTATATTAAGCATGAATACTGATTTTTTAAAAGCAAAGCCAATAAAAATGATCCAGAGGACAACATTCCTTAGTAGAGACCATAAACTACAAGGACAGGAGGATGGCTATATGCAAAAAAGTGATAGGAAATGAATACCTTTTACTGCCAGTTAGTCTTACAAACAGAACAAATCACATCAGTAGACCTAAAATAAATACATATATACTTTCAAACTCAATATTGATCATATATGCTTGGGGAGAGTTTCAGGTGGCATTCAGTTTTAATCCAGAGACACTGCTAACCACACTGGGCATTTTGCCTTTAACAGTAGTGGGTAAGGAGTTACCCCATGAACCTAATGGCTTTGTATGTCCAGGTGCAAGGATTTTTGTTCAGGGAGGAATCTAAGGGAGGAGAAGTGAGAATCTGTTTGCTGTTGTATTGGGCTTGGGTTTGTTTTAAACATTAGAGACCAGTTTTCAAAAGGTGCAGGGTTTGGATGCAGCCATTCAGACATAGTTGGGCAGAGGTTTAGTCTAGGTCCATTTCCAGTTTTAATAAACCAGTGGCCATAATAAAGGACAAGGAACTTTAAAGAGTGCAGGGCTAGGATATAATATTTTATAGTTCTTTCTGCAAGGCAGAAAGTTGATATCTCACTAATGCATAGTAGAGGTTATTGGAGAGTTTCCTAAAATAAAGGACCTAGTTATTTTTTTGTTTTTATTCATTCTGCTCTATAGTCTGTGGTTTTGTTTTTCCAGTTTTCCATTGCTCTTTGCCAGGGAGTATATAATACATGTAAAATACTCTCTGTCCTCATTTATGTCAATGGTCTATTGGTATCAATGAAACCACCTCAGCACTGGAACCCTAAAACTGGGATGCCCCAGCTGTAAGACTATTGGAAAAAAGTTAAGAAATAACCACTTATAAATCAAATGTGTCACCAGGAGGAGAGAGTCCTAATAAGTTACACTGGATTGGAATTGGATAAAAATTTCACTGATTATTGCAGGTCTGTATCAGCTTAAGGATCATACCACATGGCCAAAAGTCAAAGAACCATAGAATCAGGATGTTATGGGTTGGAAGGGACCTTAAAGACCATCTAGTTCCAAACCCCCAGCCAAGGGCAGGGACACCTTCCACTAGACCAGGTTGGTCAGGGCCCCCTCCAGCTTTGCCTTGAACATCTTCAAGGATGGGGCATCCACAGCTTCTCAGGACAGCCTGGCCCAGTGCCTCACCACACTCACAGTGACATTTCATGCCATTTTTCCTGGTGTTTTTCCTGCTTTGGGACCACTGCCATTTCCCAGCACATTCCACTTACTTGACTAGACAGGAGGGAATGAACTAGAGACACCTGGAGAGGGGACAGACTCCGCCTCAGCACTCTGAGCAGCAGGAAACTGGCTCGCCAGGTGACTGATGTCAAATACAGACAAGATCAGAATTGGTTTATCATCCAACTCATATTTCTGCCAGGTTTTGAGAGAACAACTGAAGAATACATGTTGAAGCTGTGACTTTGACACAGGAGTACTGAAATGATAAAAAAGGGGAAAATTCAGGATAATTAATTACATCAGTGGAACAAGAACAATTTGAGGTTTTGTTAAGCCCAGGACCTTAGTCAGCAATTACACACTTGGGCAATATTATTTTAACCCTTTGACTCCTTGATACAGAGTTCAGCCTGCTCTTTGAGGGGCCCTGCTCCCAAAGAACAACAGGGTACAAACCTATGTTATCTGCAGGCTGTAAGTAGCCACTGAAAAATTGTTAGCTTCATTCCTGAGGATGCAGCTTCTGGAAAGGTGGAATGGGCCATGCTCCAAATGTCCTAAAAGGGGGAAAGGAGTTCTCCTAGATGGGATAACAATAGCTGCAAAATCCCACCGAAAGCAAGGCAGAACCTTCACACTGTAAGTTCGTTATATTTAAAGGCTTAGGAGGCAATGCTGACATGCTCACCAGTGCAGAAGACTGTCAGCTGGATGGGAACCACCAGGCCAGCTCCCAGAGTAACCCCTAACCCTGCTGGAAGATTCTCATTCCCATGCCTTCCTCCCAGCTCCAGTGGGCAGAAGAAAGGGAAAGGCTTACACCCTTACACCTGCAGAGCCCCTCGCTGCAGGCAAGCAGGATAGCTCAGGCTCAGGCAGTGTGAAGATACCTGTGAGCCAGCACTGGCAGGAGGAATGAGGACGTGGGGATGAGAAGCTTTACAGCCCTGCAGTGTTGCAGGTAGCTGTGTGCTCTGCTCATGTCTCTTTTGCAGCTGCAGGTTCAGATACAAAGCTGATCTCCAGGCTCATGCATCACTGCTCTCATTTTTAAATTTTTATGGCTCCTGAAGTACATTCAGGTTTGGCTTATCTCAATATTTTTTTCTTAAATAATGTGTCAGCTCTTGTCCTGTGGATATAAAATATTTCCTTCTATACTCTAATGTACTGTGTCTGTACTGAACCCTCAGTTTCCAAATTTGTTTCACTGACCCACCTGGCACTCTGGTATATGTTACTGCAGCTTCGTTTCTCTTCAATCTGACACCCTTGCTCTTTCACTTGTGTTTTGAATTTAGAAAGCAATGAAACAGAAAGTGGAAGGAAAACATTATTTTGTCCTCACAATGCAGGGTGCTGCTGACTCACCTCAGGTGTGACACTGGCAGCAAAGGACATTTCTTCCTGTGCTGCTGGTGGGTGGAAGTGCCCCTCACCACCCCACTCCTCAGACACCCTCTGAAACAGCTTTGGGAGGCAATGACATAAACTTCGTTAACTGAGGCAAGTAACTAAATAGGAGTAAAAATATCATCAACATCTGGGAAATGCTGCTGTGCTGTCCACCCACAAAAGTAACCAGCCCCTGCCTCCCTCTGCCTCCTCCACCTTTGTCAAGAGTCAGATCATAACAGCAGAGAGAAGAATTAGCTGCAAACTGCAAAAGTCACATTTCTGAGCATGGCCAGGAAGGGAGGTTGTACAAATAGGGGCTGGCCACGGCTTTGGGTTTGCATTCAGCAGGACACCACAGGAAGGGCATGTCAGCCAGCTGTCAGGGTACAGTTTGGCTGTCCTCTCTTGTGAATTGTGTGCTGAACCAGATGCTGTTTTATAACTCTGCTTAAGGCGATCTGGACCAGGATGGTTTCTGGAAAATTATTTCATATTATTGTGAAGAGAAAAAAAAACATTTCCTTTCATTTTGTCATGAAGGGAATGGTGCTGAAAAGGTGGAGAAGAGCAAGATGTGATTGTCTTGTCCACTGTTCCACACCAGTTTCTATGCTTTTTGTAGCTAACCATCATACAATCCTCCGCTCACCCCAGAAATTAAGTCATCCTTACAACTAAAAAAAAAAATCTAGCTTTCCTTTTTTTGTGCACTCTTTCATCTGTACACATGAATACTATTTTCCAAAATCCAGGGGCATTAAACCACTTTTCCAATTAATTTCAAAACAACAGCCAAAGAAACAGAATTAATAAAAGCACTGGAAAAATGAACTGCTCTGCCTTGACCCAGCAAGACACACACAGTGAGTCCCAACAAGTAGTTTGTAACAGCAGCCACCCCAGAGATAGCCAATCCACTAGTGATCTCCCATTTGGTGTCTCATGCTTCAAGTCTCCAAGCTCTGTGTGCTCTTCCTGCTCACCCTGCAGTCAAAGGAAAGCATTAACTCTCTAAGTGGAAGTTTTTTCCCTCCATATATTAAGTCCTTGCACCTTTTTTAGCTTCGGTGATTTGGGATTGAGGCTTTCAGACAGACAAGCCACCCTCATACAGAGGGGAGCATGCCAGCAACCCAAAGGGATGTGGGAGCACAGCTCGGAGCAGGGCAGCTGTGTCCACTTTTGCCCCCCAAAAATGTGCCAGTGACAAGAGCCCAAGAGCTGCAACTGTGCCAGGGGGCTCCCTGCAGAGGCTAAAGGCAGACACCCTGAGCCCCACCGGGGGCACAGCTACTGAATGAGGGGCACAAACTGGTGATGGTCAGCAAGCATTGTGCATGCCAGGAGTTCAGTTTCTTAGCAACACGTGCATTTCACTGCTTGGTTGACAGGAAAGAAGATGGTATTAAGATATGAATTTAAGCTGGTGATTTACAGGCAGTCAAAGGAGTTGTGTGCTCTTGCTGCAGACTGGGGGAGTTACTTGAGTACAGGGCAAGCCTAGCTGGATATCAGAGGGCGTGCATCTGCAGGCATCCCAATGCCCAAGTAAGGAAAGCACAAGAAGCAGCACATGTGTTCACCATTCCCTGTGACAACCAGCAGCAGTGACAGCATTGCCACCATAACATCCCGCTGAGCACACCGCGCTGCCTGGCCCCACAGCTGGGGAAGGACAGGCCCCAATGGCCACAACCTGCACCTCACATCACCCCTGGGGAGCAGCACCTGTAGGGCAGACAGCCTGCAGCTCTGGCTCCAGCCCTGCCCAGCGCAGGGCTGCTCCGGAGCTGGAGGAGGACAGCCAGGTTTTCGGAGGGCAGATCCGAGCACACCTTCTCCTCACAGGGCCCGACAAAGCTCTGCCTGCACCACTGACTCCGGGAGCCGCCGTCACGCCCACATGTTCTAGCAGTGAACGAAATGGCATCTTTCTCCGGGTTTCGGCTGCGGGGTGAGGCAGTAGGTGTCTCAGGGACTGATCTGTGTGGCCTCGCAGCAGGAGTCAAGGCAGAGTTCTCTCTCTCGCAGCTCCCTTGCTCTTTTGCTTGACATCACCGGCTGTACACAGAGGAGAGGGCGGTGGCAAGCAGGGAGCAAGGAGGGAGGCATCCAAGCCAAGGGATATTTTTTCAGGCGGTTTCCAAGCAGGAACTGTTTGACCTGGAGTACGCACACTGTACCCTGCAAAATTTGTCCCAGCTTTCAATGCGAGGTGCGTCCACAGACCCAAGAGTAATCTCAAAGACCTCTCTTGTCAGCCCCCGGTAACCAACGCTGCCAACACCCACCCGGGCAGCGATCGGCTTTGTTTCCCCACTGCTCAGGGCCAGCCCACTGTTTGCGTCCAGCAGTGAGTCAGGGGGCCCAGGGTTAGTGGGTTAACAGCTCTGTAGCGTCATGGGCAGCTCGGGGTGGGGACCCGGGCTGCAGCCAGCGCTAGGGTGTAGCTCTGTGCTGGCTCGAGCTGTGACCCTTCCACCCTGTCCAGCCAGCCCTCCTTGGTGCCGCTGCACACTCCTCCCATGAGCTGTGCGGTCCCCTACCAAGCAAAAATCAGCCTACCAACCAATGCAAAGCCTGAGCTTCTGCAGTTTAGGCAAGGAAATGTTCTTTAAAAAAATGCAGAAAAGCGTTTATAGGATCCTGGCAACATCAGCAAAACATGTGAGAGGCTGCAAGGCTGAGGCTGCGTGCTGGCATCTTCCAGCTTTGAATGTTCAGAATCACGCAGCTTTCTCAAAGGACACTTCGCACTTTGTTTGGCCTTGGCAACCATCAAGTTAATAGCAACGCTTCTTCCAAAAAAAATAAAATTCTAACCAAACACTGACTTTTGTCAGGGAAGAAAAGCCCTAAGATACTGCATCATTTGGAGCATGCACTGTTTAGTACTAACGCAAAATTTATTGCTCTGGCAAAACCTAAACATTAGCAGCTGCTGCCTCCTCCTCGCACTCCTCTGCATCTCCAAGGATCTCGTGTCAGCTGTGCCAGTGGTGGGGTCGGAGCAGCGAGTCCCCCCAGGGCCGTGGAGCCGCGGCCAGGGCTCCTCCTCGGGCCGGTCCCGGCGGGGCAGCTGCCACACATCGCTGACAGATTGCCACGGGCTGGCCGCTCTCACAGAGACACCAGCGACACGAAAGCCTCTCGGGAGGAAAGTGCAACCAGCTGGGGATGAGGTAGGAGTGGAGGGGGAGAGCGTGAGCAGGAAAACCACAAGACTCTTGTGACTGCTAAAAATGATTCCCACCTAGTAATTTTAGCAGCTGTTGTGTTCTTCTGCCTACCTTCCTGGATGAATTTTAAGTAGGAGGTGAGTGAAAATGAGAACGGTGACAAAATTTCCCCCAACCCCCCTAAAACCTCTGTATCTGCACATTTTTAACTTCCCCTTGATCCCAACTTTAAGACACAGTCAGTTATTTTCCCTAGTTAAGGGTTGTTTTGGTTTTTTTTCCCAGCTGGTAAAAAGGAAGTAAAATTCACACCAGTGTTTCTCAAGGGTGGTTAAAAATAGTGACCTGTCAGGGAAGGATGGAGTGACACAACACCTCTGGTCCACACCTGCACCCCTCAGACCTGCAGGGCCAGGATATGGTCGTGAAAAGAAATGTGGCTTTCTAATAAATAAGAAATGGAGCCATGAAGCCATTGCTCCCTCCCACCAGGTGAAGGAGGGTTTCTCTCCAGCATGAGCCAGAGTGGGTCCTAGCAATGCCCTGCCTCTGCATGGAGGTGCCCCAAGGAGCAGCTGCACAGGGAGGTCACTGTGCCTGTCCCCTCACCCTACACCTGCTCACTCACAGGTGCAGTGGCTGTGCTCTGTGAGGGTGGGGGAGGACACCTGGAGAAGCCCTCTCGGAGCCCTGCGGTTAAGCAGGTGCTCTGCTGAAACACACACAGGCCAAAGCACTCACAGCAAGGGCTGCTGGAAGTGAGCTGACGTTTACACACAACCTGAGTTTTAATCCCCAAAAATATATATGTGCATAGTGAACACAGGCTAACACCAAACAAAGTGCATGGACCAATCCAGATGACAAATTGCCCCCTCAGGGGGGAGAGGTAGACTGGAGCAGCAGTTCTAGAGCCTGAAGTTCAGTTACCTGCTCATTTATACTGCTCTTTCCCAGGACCTCGGGGACCTGAACATTTTACTGAATTCCTGAGAGATGATGAGGTGTGCTGCTAAGTTATCCTCCACCCTTCTCAAACTCTGTGAATCCCAACATTGACTGAATTTTAGGGGTTTGTTCACTTAACCAGCTAATAAATAACAAACACTTTGAGTCAAATACTTTGAGTCAAATCATTATCCTTTGATATGATTGCACTGAACTCAAGCCAAACCACCAGCAATTTTATTTCCAGCTATGCTGCAGGACATCTTCACCACTGACAGAGCAAGCAACAGGTACTGACAACCTTCTGCAGCAAGGTCCCTCAAATCTTTTTCATGTAGACATGGCATCTACAGACAAACAAACTTGTCCACATTCAGATCCACTGTAGCAGAACCAGATCCCTTTCCTACCTCACAGTTACCTCCCTTCCTCTTCCACCATTTATAGGTCACAGTGAAGGTCCTCCTGCACCCCACAGCTCTTAAATCACACCCTTGCCATCAGCTCTGATGAAAGTAAAAAAGGCACCTCTTTGCTCTCATTTGCCTCCCAAAGCAGTGAACCACCTGCCTCTCCAGGAGCAGCCTTTCTGTCCTACAGCTCCCCCATGCCTTCCTCTCCACTGTGCCAGGGCACCATGAGTGACCTGTGCTGGAGCTGGAGCTCCTTCTCTTGGAGTATTTGGGGAGAAGTAAAAACAGCATGGATGTGCTGACATCCATGTGCCTCTGTCTGCCCTCACCCAGCTGGCTACTGCTGGGAAGCCAGTTTTGCTCACAAGAAGCAAAGTGTCCTCAGTCCCCTCCCATGAGGATGGAAATTAAGAACTGGGGAGTGAGGCAGAGGCTCAGCCAGCCTGAGGCATGGCACGGCCCTGCTCTGGGGCTCCCAGGACTCAGGCAGGGTTAGGGGAAGAAGCTCCATGCGAGAGGCATTTGTGCCTTCCCCATGCTGTGGCTCTTTTCTCTCCCACATCTGGCAGCTCACCCACAGGTAACGCAGGGTGCAGGCTGTGAGTGGCCACAGTGCCCCACGACACATGTAGGGACCACATGGAGGCAGGAGAGCAAGGAAAAGGCATAGCCAGAGCTGTACTGGAAAAATCAGAGCTGGTACTGGAGAAGTAATGTCAAGGCTCAGGACAATTGTTGCCAAGGTTCACTTTTCAATTCAGTAGGGCAACAAATTGATGTTTTGGGCTGTGAAGATCCAGGGCAAAAATTCACCTGTGACCAGCTGGGTCCGTACAATGTTTTCAACAGTCAGACCCAATTAAGAAATCTGCAGTTCAAGATTTTAAAGTTTTTCACTTGAAGGTCAATGGCTTTTTAGCCTGGTTACTTCTGAATTGGGTAGAATGTGCTTGTCCAACTACAATTTCTCAGCTAGCAGCAGGACACGCAGATTAGCCTTGAAATGTCACATGATTTGTACTCTCAGTAATTCACTTCTTTGATTGTTGATATATTACTACCAGCAGAGTATACAGCATTACAAAAGAGCACAACACTTTGTACCTCAAATGTCTTGACTTCAAAGCATTTAAACTTTATAAACAAAGAGACATAGCCTCAGTCTAGCACCAAAGAAAGCAATTTATGTAAGCAGAAAGTCTGGAACAAATAATTAAAACACGAGACTAAACAAAAACATTTGTGAGTTTGTTGAAACAACTTTGAAATATAAACTCATTTTTTCTGTGTATATTTACTTGCACTTTACCTAAGGGTGTGCTTTCTTACTTGTGTTGCATCTGGAAGCACATCAGTGGTAGCCACGTGAAGCTCTCTGCAGGCTCTTTTCCTGGAGTGCCCCAGCCTCATTCCAGAGGCAGTCTGGATGTGCCAACCTCTGACAGTGTACAAATGTTTATTCTAAACATCCAGGTGAAAAACGGCAGTAGCACACCTGCCATCCCTCAGCTTTTCTGAGCCACAGCTCCATAGTAAGCACCTCTCTCTTCTGTGACCTATTAGAGTTATGCAGGATTTCTAGTTCCCCAACAAACTGTTCTGGACGATATACTCAGCTTCAACATCTTCCATCACACCTCAGGAAGCCACTGCTCACGGCAATGTACAGCTGCCGTGAAAGGCAGCTAAGGGGAAAGGCACTACTTTGCTGATTTGCTTTCTCATCCCGCAGGAGCTGAAGCAGCCGCTCAGGGACAGCGGGGTGCAAGACACACAACGGCAGCACTGGGGGCTTCAGGAAGGCGGGAGGGCAGCTCAGCGCAGCCCGAGCGGCACAAGGAGGCTGCGGGCTCCCGGCCGGACCCCGCGCTCCCGGCCGGACCCCGCGCTCCCACCGCGGCCCTCGGGCCGGGCCGGGCCG